>PVKM010005640.1:0-47285 GCA_004027735.1 Carollia perspicillata
CCAGTATGAAGCCTCACACTTTCCTTAGGGAAGCCCAGCGTGTTCTCAATCACGGTGGTCAATTCCCACATCCATCAGCCCTTCTTACCAAGAACATTCTGTGTCCTGGTGGCTATGAGTCCTGTCCTGGTTGGTGCAGCTTCAGAGTAGCCACCTTCAGCCATTGCCTGAGTGAGGTTGGTCAGTTCAGTTCAGCTTTGAAGATGCCATCAGCAATCAACCACTCTTCTTGGATATTTGTGCCACCATCTTGCCCCTAAGGGGGACTGTTCTTGAAAGTAAAACCATGGTAGCCAAGATAAACAACATCTACTTTAAAATGTGTTCCATCTGCACCTGGGCCTTATCTCAGCATTTTTAATGTAAGTAGGGAACAGTTGGTATAATGCAAACTTGTTTTGGTGAGGACAAGAGACATCCAAGAATATAAATAAATTGCAGCCCTCGATATAGAGCCAGACATCCTGTTTGCCTAATAGGTCCCCAGCCAACTTAGTTAGTCTTTTTGAGCCCCTGTTTTCTCATTGAAAATTGGGGATAAAAACCACTTGTCTCATAGTGTAACTATGAGGGTGAAAATTTAAAGTATATGAATAACCAGTGTAATGTTACTCTGGTATTAGTCACACTAAAGCCACCGTTGTCACAGTGGGTGGAGAGGAAGTGAATAAGAGGATAAAAATGAGGGGAAAGTTTTTTTCCTGTTACTACAACCTCTGAAGCAAAGAAACATTGAAAGTAATCCATAAGCATTTGCTTTTACATCCAGAAGCACAGTAGACATGAACAGTGATGTGAGAGATGTAGTTCCTGTCTTTACAAGCTTCACAAAGTCACCAGAGAGCTACGACAGGTGCAAAAGACAGGTACAAAACATAAGCAACGAGAGTCAGTGTTGAATAAGCAACAGGGTAGAGCAGTGGACAGAAGAAGCTTAGGGAGTCCTGGTAGGGTTTCATGGAGGAAATGACCTCACGCTGTTTCTGCAAAGATGACTAGATACCGACGAATGTTGTGGTCTTCCCTTGGGGTCCCAGAAACCAGTAGAGCTGGGTAACAGTTGACCTGCTAGAAGAAGCAACGGCTGCCCTCTGGCCTCCCTCCTCTGCATGCCAGAAGAGCACTTGAAAGCTGAGAAAAGCAGCCAAGGGAACAACTGGAACTTAAGCCCCGAGGGACATGGCTACATGGAACCATATTGACTACGTAGAGGCAGATCCGGAGTGGCCACCATTCCCAGGCTCAGCTGCCGCCTGATCGGGGACTTCCTCTAAGGATGGAATGTCAAAGACAGTTTACCACAAACACAAGCATCTTCCTCTCTCTCTCTCTCTCTTTTCCCTCTCCTTCCCTCCCTCCTTCCCTCCCTCTCTTTCTTTTCTCTCCTTCTGGGAATGAAGGACTTGGAATTCTCTGTTTTGATTTCCTCATCAGTACAACGAAGAGGTTGAATGACACTGTTACTATCAGCACCCTCTCTTGCTTTCCCACCACGTTTTAATTATTCTCTGCATTCTCATTATCTTGTCCTCGGTTGGCACTTGGACATTAGACAGTCCTTGAGCAGTGAGAGTGAAACTGAGGAAAAATGAAAACAAATATTAACAGAGCTTGCAATCTCCCACACTTAGTGGCAACACTGAGGGAAATCTGATGACCCTTGTGAAAAAAAGATCCCGTAAAAATAAAACAATCTTTCCATAAATCAGGTGACTGGCTAAAGTGATACATCACCTTGAAAGTATACATAAGAAATAAAAATGTGTGAAGATAAAATTGATAGTATTAAACTAGATAGGCCAAGGGACTCGGGTCTTTGAATGTTGCTCTTCACTTGGTGATATCTTTGTTTTCTTTCACTGCTCAAAAAAGCTGATGTCTGACAGGTGCTTTCAACTCCTCAGAAGCCAAGCGCTTAAGTAAAATATGAGGTGTCACCTCGAGTGGTGAGCTTTGACCGCCAATTCCAGGGAGCATAGATTTAAGCTCAGGGAACTGGAAACGCACTTGTTTTGCTTCACAGTTCCTTTCTCGGCATCTGACTTGCTGCTCATTTGAACAATGCAGATTGGAAGATGAGGCTTATTTTACCCACAATTCAAGGTTTAGTTTTTCCAGGATTAAATGATGGTATTTAGACTCTTGAACGATTGTAGAGCCAGAATGAACTAAAACTTACCATGTGCTCGGTGGGCCTCCCTCTCTCCGCCTGCCTCTAGGAAGTGCTGTGCTGTATCAGAAATCATTTCCTTTTCCAGCCCGAGCAACCCCGCTCTTATCGGAGATTTTGATCTTAACCAAACACTGTACAATAAACCAGACAGGTTTGATACCATTACCCTTTGACCCCTGAGGAACTTCCTCAGAAGGGAACCGATGGTCAGAGTGCAACAGAACATGGTCATCCAGAGAGGCACCAAAGCCAAAAGAATAGGAGGTAGGTTTCTTAACTTCGAAAAGGCAGAACACTTTGTTAACTCAGTAGGTTTGAGGGAAGAGAAAATAAGTGAAAGAAGCCTCTTAAGAGTCATACTGTTATAGATTAAATATTACCTTATACCCACCTGACCCCGACAACCCAACATGTCCCCTCAAGGTCTTAACAGGCAGGACTACAGCTATATTTCAAGACAGATAATTTTTAAGTACATAATAATGCTTCTTCATAATATAAAGTTTGCATAATGTGACTAAGCACAGAAAAAAAATGACCTGTGACATATACTCAGCTGTTTCCAGATGAGGAAAAAATACACTGTAAAAAATTTAGATTTTTCCATAGCAAACACATTGCAGGACAACCTAGTATTTAGAAAATTTGTTTAGATAAAATATGATTACCCTATTGCATTTTCTTATCAGAATAACCAATTGAAAGATCTTTTTTTCAAGTCTTGGCAAGCAAAACTTAGATATGTTTAGGTGGAAATTTAGAACGCTAAGAAAGCAAGGTGGATAAAATGAACTCACTGGTCCACAGTGAGGGTTTTTTTTTTCAAGTCAGAGTTAATAAGCAGATAAGAGATGCAGAAAGCCCCAAAAATTCCAGACAGCAAAATTTGAAATTGGGTGGTATTTATCACTCCCCACAGTAATTACCTCGATTGGAAAGAGCCAAGAATTGACTCTACCAATTTTACTGCGCTTGAATGTGGAGCTCCTTATTTTCTTTCTCTTGTTGCCAAAGAATGAAGGAAAACCTGAAACCTGAACTAGAAGTTTTGAGCAATAGTGGAAAAAGCCTTTGCTTTCCTGTCACTCTTTTTCTTATTCTAATAAATTCCTTTGAGAAAAAATCATTTTGTTAGTAGTCAGAATGTTGTAGGTGGCAGAGGAGCTGAGTGAAGCACCGCTGCGTCAGCTGTGTCTCCCCCAGGTGTGGTGAGCTACCCTGGCCAGCCTAGGGTAGGCGGTGGCTACTTTTAATAGAAAAGCACACCAGAAAGACGACTTCAGAATGATTGGGTGTCCAGCCTTTCGGTGACTCTGGGCCACACTGGAAGAAGAAGAATTGTCTTGGACCACACATTAAATACACAAATACTAACAAAAACTTGATGAGCAGAGTAAAGGTTTTAAGTAAATTTAAGGTATTGCGTTGGGCCACATTTGCAGCCATCCTGGGCCACATGGGGCCCCAGGCTGCCTGTTACAAATCTTTAGAAGCCACCTTAGCTGTGGATCTGGGCAAAAGATTGGCTTCTATGAGGGATAGAACATGGTGAAACACTAAGCAAATTCTTCCACACAGTCTGTAAGCAAGCATTCAGCAATCAGTGATGAAGGTTGGTCCCGTAGAACCTAAAAAAAAAAAAATTTAAAAAGGCAAAATCCCAATTTACAAGAAATTTATAATCTAGTAGAAGACCCCAGGTATCAACAACTAGTTAATACAGGATGGTAAATGCCATGTTGCTGACTTGAAAAAGTTATTATAGAACAAAAGGAGAACGAGAGTGAGTTCTGATTGGAAGTTGAGGTTCCACAAATACACTCCTTATAGAGTACCAGCTCACGAAGATAGATGTTGTTCTTTGAGTCTCAAGGGCTTTTCAGACTTCAAAAATGTAACATGCTACTTATGGAGTTGTTATTTGTGAAAAAACTAAGCCCATTTGCTTAACATCCATACAACACTTATGAACTGAACGCTTTCTTTTCCCCATTTTGACAACTAAGAAATGAAACTCAGAGATGTTAAAACTAGTAGTGTAATTACTACAAGGCAGCATTTGGTGGAATGCCAGAACTACTTGTCCTTAGGTTCAAATTCTCTGCCTGCTTGATCCCATTTCCTGTTTAGACACAACCGCTCACAAATAAACATGAACCATGATGGAATGGATTTTAGAGAAAAAGGAGAAAGTGAGACTTAGAGAGGAGTTGGGAAGGCACCCACATAAAGTTTGGAACTTTCTGATTTTCCAGAGGTGACTCCCTTGAGGGAGCTTTTTAATGAAAAAATATTATGTATTTTATATATATTATATATATATTTCTATATATACATCAGAATACTCAAAATAGTGAGCAAAGCTTTGCAGAACACATGCTCCTTCCTTTCCTCACTGAAAGCTCTCAAGCCAAATGTTGGGAGGGGATTATCTTCCCATCAGGCTACCTTCCCATAACTAGTGCAAAAATGAACTCCTTTTGAGAGTCTTAATTATGTAAGAGATACAATTTTGGATACGATTTCCCTAAAATACAATGAATCGAGCAGCATCAATCAGAACATCTTGGAGCTAAGGGGAACAACTGATTCATGGTCAGGGGTCAGAGAGGGGCCAATGGGGAGAGTGAAGTAGCTCCCAAGACCGGGACAGGAGAGGGAGGAGGGATCCATGTTTAAGTCCATAAATCAAATCCCATTCACACTATCTTCATCATTAACAAAACAAATATAACTGGATCGCTCCCTCTTCCCTTGGGCATACGTCTTCTGTGATTCCTTTTCACTTTTCAAACAGATGTAGTTAAATACATCTCGATCAAATCATTGTTTTTAGGGAGGAGAGAACAGAGGGGAAAGAGAAAAAAAAGTTACAACTTTTTAAACATGAGATGTCTAAGGTTTCTTTGGTAAAGCAGGGATATTACTAATCCAGCAAATGATTAAGTAAGATGATTTATATAAGATGCTGACAAAATGCCATGCAAACAAATCTTCACAGATGATACTAGTAGTTGTCATTGAAATTATTGGGTTTTTAAAAAATTATTTTTGTCATGATTTTTAAAACCATTCCCTCAGGATTCACCCCTGGATTTTTTGTGAATCTAACTTCTTCAAATGTAGATTACTTTTCCTTTTTGTCCTGGTCTCTGACTCCTTTGTTCAAAGGTATATTTCTTAAGATCTTTTTCTATTTAAAGTGGTCCTTTAAGTACGTTCCAAATTATCTGTAAAATTTCCATCTTTTCCTATCCAATCCCTCTTCGTATTTCATCTTTGAACAATCGCTGCAGTTTCTAAAGTTCCCCTTGGGCCACCTCCCCTCCCCCACCACACCCTTCCCTTCTCGGTTTTCCCACGTTGGTTTCCGAGGCCACATCAGCACCTTTGACCACTGACAGCTAGCTAATCACTGCCCATTTCTCTGCTGACGGCCAACTGGCCTTTGGGGAACATTATGTCACGGTGACATTGAGTCCTTTAGATGTTCACAAGTCAATCTGGAAACTCAAATCCTAAATTGAAAACATATTTCAGCAGAAATGAGATGCAGGTTTTCCTGTACATGCAGGGCTTGTTGGAAGCACACGAGGTGGTGCCATTGTAAGGAAAAGGGGTACAGACAAAGGGAGCCCTACTCTCAGAGGCCATGACCCAATTCTTCCTTTGGGAGGGATTCCAATTGATTATTTCCCCCCTTTTGTCTGAGCCTAAGCAGTTGTGGTCTAGCCCATTTTGGGGTGGAAATAAGGAAAGCTGATAGTGTCCAACAATATGCTGCATTGGGCAAAGCAAACCACATTTAAAAAATGGAATACAGATCCCTTCTTCCATAATCCTGGACCCAAATCATACCTGCAGCAATCAGAGCTGCCTGCGCCTTTTTACTGAGATGCTCCCTGCAAATCCTGTGCTTTGCAAAGGGCCGATCCTTGCCACAGGGCTTAGAGGAAGGGTAGGCTAATGTTTTCTCTCTCATCCCTTAGATTTGAGATTCATGGGCCCCTCATCCATGTGGAGGGTTCGGTGCTGGACTAGGTTCTCTGTGTATACACGTTTTATTCTGAATCCTTCTCCATTTAAGGGCATGTGCTGTCTTCAACTTCCCTGTTATTGTCAGGTTCATGGAACAGAGGAAAACAGAATTACTGAGATTAAAACAGATTTCAAATCAGTAATTAAAATCACAAGTAGAAGTGTTTTTCTCCTCCACTGAACCTTCTTTCATTCACTAGAAATTAACCACTGACTCGCGTCACTCAGTTTTCCAGTGTTCATTGTGTCATCTACCATAATTCTCATCGAAACACAGAGCTGTCGTAGGAAAATTACTGTTAGTAACAAAAATAACAACTAGCAATCACTCAGCCGCTTTCATGTTCCAGGAACTTTCCTTAACGTTCCTATCAGTTAGGATAATGATAACCGCTCTGAAAACAAGGAATCTCTAAAATTCAGTGGTTCAGACAAGACAGAGCTTCATTGCTCATGCACCTGAGAATCCGAAGTTCTCCTCCCTGTGGTCATGTAGAGGCCAAGGCTGGCCGCCATGATCCCATCTTCAGGACAAGGCTTTTCTGTTTGCTGTAGTGGGCATCATCTCTTCATCAAGAAGCAGAGGAAAAGGATAACTATGAAATCAAAAATTTTCTTAGCAAGTGAAGGGGAGCCCAGCTCGGTTACTGAAGTAAAGGAGAGAATGGGTTTTGGTAAACAACCAGCTGTTTGGTTAGTAACAGTTTACGGGGTATTATCTGATTTACGCTTTAAGAATTACCTTATAAAGAGGGATTAAAAGATACATATGCCTGCAAACACCTGCCATAATCTCTGATATAATGCAAGGATGTAATAAGTTGAAACAATTGTTTAAAGTCTCTTGTTGTTATTGTTATTTACGAGCATTGATAGGCAGCGCGTGGATTCGACTTGTATTGCATGAAATGAGATGTGTCTGAGATAGAACTCATAGACTATTATTGGTTTTATTGTAATCTTGAAAGTGGAAATACTATGAATTTAAAGTTGCAAATAAGCTGCTTTTCAAGAGGCAAAATGTTGAATTTGGAAGTAGACTACTTCTCCAGTTAGGAGGCAGGACTCAAAGCTTAAACGATCCTTGTAATTGTGTCGTGCATAATTTAAAAAAGAAGGAGGAGGAGGAGGAGAAACCTCTTTATAAAGGAGATACATCCCATAGCTTCAAGTCGTAACAATGAAACCCATTCAATGACAGTTGAACTATATCTCTGCAGGCTGATGCCACTTAAGACATAATTCTTTTTTATAAATGGAATTACATGGCCCTGTGTCTGGATTTACTGCTTGTTCATAAGGAAATGTGTATGTGTGTATACATTTGTGTGATTTAGCCCTTCTGGCGACACTACTGAATAACAATATTCCTATCGTAGTGAAAATTGTTTGTGGCCGGTAGTGTATGAATGAGTTCACTCTGCCTGATGTTATTTGCACTTCAGCTATAAGACATTAACCAAATAAGCTGATGTCTCAGAGTGGCATTAGGGCTCTGTAGCTTCAGCAAAGAGAGAGACCTAAGGGCAGCAGTGCCACCCCTTAGAGCACACAATGACACAGCCTCGGGTTAGAAATGGTCGTCAATTTGTGTAGTCCAAGTGGTCGTGATGCCCGGAGACGCAGGGCCCTCTTCACCCAAGAGTGAGCTAGCAGAAAAAATGAGTGAAAACAAATGCTAAATGGCAAATAGAGATTACAATAATGACTTAACCTACGTAATAGTTCACTCTTCAAAACAGCGTTTTCCATGTACTTAACTAATGAGATCACTATACTTGTTAGATGAATATTGTTGTACCTCCTACATACTAAGGCCCCATTTTGTGTGCTAAAGACACTAAACAGGTAAAGATACTAAACAGGTAAACAGGACAGGTAGATCCTTTGCTAAGCCCATGAGGCAGAGTTTAAAAAAATAAAAGAATAAGAAATACATAAAGTAGTTACAGCTTTTGATTAGTTCTAGAAAGGGTAATAAAAATGATGGTGCCACAAGGAATAAGAGAGAGAAAAGATTTTAACTTAGAGAAAGGATGCTCAGAGGAGTTTTATTAGTTAAACAATAAGGTAAAGAGGCTCAGAGGGATTAAATGACGGGTCTGAGGTCACACAGGCAGCAGAGGCAGAACCAGGACCAGATTCCAGATCCCACCCACTAGCAGAAAGGAAAGGAAAAGGGAAATGAGAGCTGTCCCATCTGCATTTGAAGATCTGAAAAGCTGCAAGCCCTATACCGCCCTGAAAACAGCTGAAAAGGAAACTCATCCTTTCACTCTCTGTAATCTTAGATGAAGAGGCCTTTGAGTGTGAGACAGAAACAAGAAATCCCTCTGACTCTCCTAGGGATTAGCAACAGCCAGGCTTGTTGACAGACTAGGTCCAACGGGATCTCGATTGATAGTGACAAATCCATTCATTGCTGCCATTGGCTCTCCCCGCGAGCTGACATGTCACCAGCATAACTGTAGACAAGACAGTCTCCATTCAGCGCTGCTGCACAGCCAGCCCTCCTGGGTGGCAGGCACGTTCCTCAGCGCGCAGTTACCAGGCTTCCACATGTCCATGTTGGCTTCCCGGATAAGGCTTCTACGCCGAAGAACATCCACCCGCTGTCACTTTCAAAGAGGCTCCCCCAATTGCACAATGCTATATTTTTCTCCCTTTAAGATGGTTCCAGACATTTCACGAATGGATTAAGACAGAGTGATGATAAAGAGAGCAACTGCAGTTTCCCCCCGCCCTTGCTTTCATCCACGCACCCTCCTCTCCCAGCATCTTCGTAGAGTATGCCCAACTGAAATTCTGTCTCCACCCTAGTTTTCCATCCCCGACGTAAAGAATCTCCCCCTCCTCCGTTTCCATCTCATCCTAGTTTCTGCTACTTAGCATGACATTATTGAACACTTACGGGGAAAAAAGAGGGCAAGGAAGGAAGGAGGGAAGGGAGAAAGGAAGCAAGAAAAAAAAAGAAGAAAGAAAGACTGCTATGTCCACACAAGCTAGTTGTTTCATGATTTTTACCAAATGTATCCTCAGAGCAAATCTTTGAGGTAAATATGATGAGGGTGAAAATAAAGGCACTGTTTACTGGGCATTTAGTACCCAGCACCGAGCAGTTGCGGGACTACTTGCTTACACGTATCACGGTGCAATTCCATGAAGTGTGTGTGTGGGGGGGTTAGTCTCTTCGCTTCCCAGATGAGGACACCGAGGATTATAAAAGGTCACAAAGCCACTGCTGACCCATCTGCAGGCCCATGTGATGCCTTTGTGCAAATTAGAAAACTATCCTTCCAAGTGAATACATCCCAAAAGCATATGGTTTAGCAAGTGATTGATGTCTCGGTGCTAATAAGAAACATACACTTCTTCCAAGTGGAAGAAGCTCTTGTTCCAGGGAAATAGGCAGAAAGAGCTGAGTAGGGACTGGATTTCAGATCCGGCTCACTTCTGGGCCCGATAGGCTTGGGCACTGAGCATCCCAAACAGCCACACCCAGCAGCTCTGCAGCTGCGGGCCCAGGTGAGAAGTACCAGAGCTGGAACTTGAGTC
Source organism: Carollia perspicillata (assembly GCA_004027735.1). NCBI lineage: Eukaryota > Metazoa > Chordata > Mammalia > Chiroptera > Phyllostomidae > Carollia > Carollia perspicillata. Next base: position 9,767 of record PVKM010005640.1, read on the forward strand.
TGAGCGATTTGGAGCTTGCCACCTTATCAACAAGCCACCTGCCTTCTGAGGCGGTAGATTTCCCTTTGAGTAACAGCAGAGGGTTATTACTCAAATGCGTTTCGTAATGCCTGGAGGTTAAGAAGCATGTCCAGTGGGCCTCAGATTCCCATGATGTAATTTTGCACCTCAAAGCAACTCCAGGGCCACCTGTTGCTGGATTATTTGATACCCTGAGATGGTGCTAAGTGTAAGACAGCAAACCCCATCCTACCAGTGCTCACAAGGCCAGGGAACCCGCAGCCACGCAGCCAGTTCTCCCCACCTGCTTCTGTCTCGTCTGTCTCCATGGCACATGTCCGAAGGCCCATGCCCATTTGTCCTCAGAAGTAGCGCCACCCACTGGGACTAAAACACAGGCACAATCTGTCCCTGGCTCTGGCATCGTCCTCTGGCACGTGGGCCTCCAGTGTTAACTGCTTGTCTCACAAACGCCCTTAAATCAAATCTCTGGATGAGCGAATGCCCAGAGTTAATGAGCCAAACCCGGAAACAGGTCCGAGGTTTCTGAGCCTCGCTCTCAGGTTCAGTGCTGACTCCCATGCTTCAGACTCGGACTTCCGGTGTCTCCTTCACTGTCCCGCATGCCTTGGGGCTCTGATCTTTAACGTGGAGGCGTCCTTTCGGGGTCAGCATGGAGGCTGGTCAGATTTTCGCAGATGACTCAGCAGGCCTTCAAAGACACAGCACAAAAACCCTTTCCGTCATCACTTTTGCAGTCTAGACTTTCTGATTGTTTCATTAAGAAATCTAGAGATCCTCCCTCCCAAGCCCCACTGTCTCTGCAGGAGAACACGCTGGGGAGAGGGGCAGAGATGCAGCTCTGCTTTCCCACTAATGTCCTCGTTTCATATTTATCTCCCAGGAGGAACTTAACCCCCAACACCACAGTGCTCCCACTACACCTGGCTTCTTACCCGTGGAGAAACTTTGTTTTCTCATGAAGACTTGTTTTATTTTAGTCTTAAGCTATCTGCACTGGTTTTTCTTTTAATAACGCAATTAAATTACAATTACTTTCTGAAAATGATTTTAAAAATAACATATATCCTGAGACTGAGATTCAAGGTGTGCACATGTGCACATCTGTGTGTGTTTGGAGGGCAGCAGGGTGTGGGGAGAGAAGAAAAAGCAAGAGGTAGCATCAAACTGCGCAGGACCGCACAGAGCTGAGAAATGCCAGGAGACAAGACAGGACACCTCTTCTGTTGTTCTTTGTTAGAGCTTCTCCACTAAATCTGGCTGCCTTCCTACTCTGGATCTCCGGGTGGCCTGGGCAGTGTCCTCCGCCACTCACCAGAGCAGCTACATCTGAGTGTGGGGATGCAGACACTTTGTGGTTCAAGATTCACAGACTGGAGATCTGTTTGTTTTGTTGGGGGCCAGGGGGTTTGCACCCCGCCTATCCACCACCCTGTCTCCGCAGCAGCAGGGTCTACCTCAGCCCCAGTGACTCAGCAGGCCTTCCCAGCCAGCCCCAGCCTAAACACTGCCCACTTGGCAAGGGGAGGGGTGTTTCCCCAACTGCTCAATGACCTGGCTGCAACAGCCTGGGTCCCCTCCCTTGCCGCCTGGGGAACGGTGCACGGAGCACAGCAGCATGCAGGCTGTTCATCCAGGGCTGCAAACAGGATGCCCCCACCCGAATCCTTCACCATACACCCCACCCTCCTGCAAAACGCAACATGAAACGTGAGGAGCAGTGTGCTGGCCAGGCAGTCTGTTTCCTCTGGGGCCCCGCTAATCACAAACAAGGCCACGTACGCACAGTACACGGGGACCTTTCACCCTCCCAGTGACGCAGCTGCAGCTGAGGAGGGTGGGGTCAGCAGCTGGGAGAGGCCACTCAGGGTCTGGGTGGGGTGGCAGGTGGGTCCTGGGTTTGGAAAGAGGTCCCAGACCACAAACGGTCACTCCCAGGAACGAGTGCTCTGTGCTGGCTCATTTATTCAATCCACACATGTTAGCCCAACACATGGCTGGGTGCTAGAGAAATCAGTTCTATAAGTGAGTGAAGGCAGTAAAGGGTGTTATAAAATGCATAACCCATAGTCTGTATCTTCGGGGAGTTCACAGTCTAGTTGGAAAGACAAAGAAAGAAAGAGAAAGTTGATGACCAGCAATGCAAGGTGTGAACCCTTTGAAAGAGGTGTATGTACAAGGCTCCAATTTCAAGTCTGACCGTCAAAAGCACTTTATTTGCACCATTCAGCAACACTGCCCATGCATGGGATGTCTCCCCCCACTCTCTCCACCTGGATAGTTAGAAATTAGCTGTCCGGAGTCACTCAGGCTTGCTAGAGGCCCTCAGCCATGCAGTCTTCCTGGGCTCGCCCACCTGTCCCTAGGATACAGAAGGGGTCTCTACTTTGCTTTCCTCATTTCTACCTCTGTCTTTGCACACATATTGTTTAGAAAACATTGGTGAGTCTTGGTCTCTCACTAAATGAGGATCTCCACGGGAGAAGTAAACTACAGCTTAAGCATCCCAGTTGTCCTAACTAGCACAATATCTCATCAATGACACTCTATTAATCTATATTAAATTAATATATAAGAGTAGCTCTGGGAGACACACCCTAAAGTGACCCTCTGATGAGTCATGACCTTGTCTAATCACCTTGAGCACAGGTGGAACCTGTGACTTGCTTCCGACCAATAGATAGAATGTGGCCACAGTGATGAAGTGGCATGCCTGTGGTTTGGTCACGTTATCTGGCAAAGGTGATGAGATGCCATCTCTGTGATTACTCTGTAATACGCCAACTGCTCAAAATTTTCACTCTTGAAATTCAGATATCTAAATCTTTATTGTTGGCTTTTTCTACTAGTTATAGAAGGTGTTGAAACTAACAACCATGACTGCATACAGCCTAGATCTCCGTAGTTCTATCAGTTTTTCATGTTTGAGGCTATAGCATAAGGTGCATGCCATTATAGTGTAAGGTTCATAAATCTTTATATTCAAGTGGCATATTTTTTAAAGATTATATGTATTTCTTTTTAGAGAGGGGAAGGGAAGGAGAAAGAGAAGGGGAGAAATATAAATGTGTGGTTGCCTATCACACGTCACCCACTGGGGACCTGGCCTGCAACCCAGGCATGTGCCCTGGATTGGGAATTGAACCAGTGACCCTTTGGGTTGCAGGCCCACTTTCAATCCACTGAACTACACCAGCCGTTACTAAAGTGGCATCTTCATTATTATGAAACATCTCTCTTTACCTCCGCTCTTAATTCTTGCCTTGACATCTACTTTGTTGATGTTAGTATAGCTCCTTCAATTTTGTTTGGGTCAAGTTTAGCATGATGTCTTTTTTTTATTCTTTTACTTTCAACCTTTCTGGGTGAGTACTTGTTTTTAAGATTTATTTTTTAATTTATTTTAGAGAACGGGGAAGGAAGGAAGATGGGGAGAGAAGCATCGATGTCCGAGTAAAACATGGATCGGTTGGCTCTCACATGCTCCTAACTGGGGACCTGGCCCACAACCTGGGCATGTGCCCTGACTGTAAATCAAACCAGTGACCTTTTGTTTCTCAGACCAGTGCTCAACCCACTGAGCCACACCAGCCAGGACTGTGGGTTACTATTTTTAAGATGTGTCCCTTGAAAGCAGGATTGAACATTTTTTTAAATCAATGTTTTACCTTTGTTTTTTAAAAAGGCATGTTTACTACATTTTTTACTTAATGTAATTACCGACGTATTTGATTTTAAATCTACCATCATCCTTTGTTTTATGTTTGTCTCGTTTGTTCTTTGTTGCTTTTTGTCCTTTTTTTTTTCCTTTTTAAAAAAGCATGGGAAGTGTTGGTTGTTTTTGCTTCTGTGCTTGTTGAGACCTCTCCTCTCACTGGTACTTCTGCTCTTCAGAGGCACTCTGTCTTGTTCTGCTTTAGGGGGCCTGCAATCTCATTCAGACGCAATGTTCAAACTTCCATTTCTCTTCCATTAGCTTATTATTTATTTACGTATGTATTGTTAGTTTAGCTCTTTTAGTACTATTTCACTTAACAATCGTAAATGTGTTCTTATTACAATTTACAGCAAATTTGTACTTTTATCAATTTCCAGAAAACAGGAAAAGCCCGAGAACAGTTTAAATCAACTAACCAAATTCATTCCTACACCCAGTCTTTTATGATGATTTGGTCATATGTTTTAATTTTATATCCATTTTAAACCCCATACATCATACATATTATTGTTTTAAAAGTCAGTATTTAGATTTCTTCAAGTATTAGTTCCACATACCTGTTCACTTGCTTGTAATACTTTAGAGCTTCCCCTTCCTTATTCTTAGCTTAGCAAAATCTAATGTTAACTAATACACGTACCTTCCTCTATAGAAACGCAAGGAGCTCAGGATGCTTCAATATTGATCAGCTGCACTTGTCTTGGTGTTACTGTTAACCAGTTAGTTACACACTGAAGTTTTAAACTTCAGAACTAATATTTTTTATTATTTTGCACCATCAGTGCTTATTTAAGATTGCATCTATGTTCACAAAATTATTTGCTCACGACTCCTTCAGTCATTTTCCTCCCCTCTAGGTTTAACTCTCCCTTTTTTTCAAGATTTTATTTATTTTTAGACGGAAGAGAAGGGAAGGAGAAAGAGAGGGACAGAAACTTCAATGTGTGGTTGCTTCTCACATGCCCCCACCCCACTGAGGACCTGGCCTGCAACCTAGGCTAGACTGGGAATTGAACCAGCGACCCTCTGTTTCACGGGGCCATGCTTAATCCACTGAGCTACACCAGCCAGGGCTAACTCTCTTTTTTCTGAAGTACATTTTCCTTTAGCAGTTCTGTTCATGGTTTAGAGTTAAAATCTCTTGGTTTTATCGAGATAAAAATATCTTTATTCCCCCCACCAAATTAGAATTATATTTTAGCTGGTTATAAAACCCTAGGTTGTCTGCTTTCTACCAACATTTTGAAAATAGTGTTCCATTCTCCCACTGTCTTGTGGCCTCTATTCTTATCGAGAATTATGTTCTCAGCCCAACTTTCGTTTCTTTGCAGCTACTCTGTCTTTCCTCTCTGGTCGCTTTTTGGATCTCTGTGTTGGGTGCTCCATAGTTTTACCAAAAATATATCATGTGGTTTTATTTATGTTTATAAGCTCGAGACATACTTTCTGAAGCTGAACACTCAAAATCCTAGAACACTCTCAGCCATAACTTTTCCAAACATTTCTTTCCTTCCCTGCACATTCACCACAGCCCTGTTCCTCCCCAAACTCTATCTCTCTGTCCTCTTCTCTAGTAATGCACACACAAACACACAGTCTTCTCATTCTACCTTCGGTAATTCTAACCTTCGCTTTCATATTTTTCATCTCATTATCTCTCTTTGATGGGCCCTGGAAAAGATCCTCATTTCTATCTATTAGTTTACCAATTCACTATTCAGTAGATCCTATTCTGCTGTTTAATTCATCTATAATAATATAAATAAGTTCAGTTGTATATAATAGTAAATTCAATAAAAAGTGGCTTACTGATATACGCTGTTGTTTCTCCCATATCAAAGATACATATGCATTCCAAGGCTGTCACGGCAGCTTTTTGAAGTTGTAGTAATCTTTTGCATTTGACGTCCATTCTTATGGCCACAGCATGGTTCCTGGAAATGTAGCCAACAAATTCTGCTTATATTTCATTGGCCGAAAAATTCACAAGTTCACACTTACATAGGAGGCTGGTAATGTCCTTGTTCTGCTTTTGTTTGTTTGTTTTTTATGGCTCGGCATATTCACCAGGATTCCACTAAGAAGAGAGAAAGAATAGAAGTAGAGGGAGAGGTTACAAATTTCTGTCACACCATTAATTCAATATTTATGTCAACAATAGTTTTCCTTCTAGAAATCACATTGGACCCTGTGTCAACATCAGCCTGATTTATTTTTTGAGAGTTTCTTTTTTATAATAAAACACAATGACTAGAAATCAAGTGTTCCTTCTAAGATGATATATTGCCTATGTTGAGTTTTTAAGATTCATAGCCTAAACATGAAAAAAACCTATAAAAGCAATTTTTTGTTCTGCTCACAATAGGACTAGTCTGACAGAGCCTTCAATTACCACCATTGTCCTCAGTCTCCAGAGAGCCCATCCGTGAGCCCCGCCCTCTGCTAGGCTGCAGTTCCAACTTTGATGAGCTTTGGGAGCTCAGCCTTGCCGCATTCTCTATTTCTCTTCTTCTCTACTTTCTGGGCCAACATCTGATTATAAAGTGGGATTGTGTTTTTATTTTGGCTATAAAACTCACTCTATTCTTTAATTTAAGTAAATGATAACAGTGCATGTGGTTTTTTTCTCTTATGTATAATGCAACCTTGACATTTCACCCAGAGAATTCTGCCTAAGTTTTTTGCTTTGATGGTGATATAAGTCTACTGTTCAAATTCAGAAGGACAATTCCTCTCCAGAAACTAAATTTTTCATTAACACAACATTTGTTTATTTTTCTCCTTTGTTTATCTTATAAAACATGAAGACCCTTGTTTCCTTATAAATGATCCTCAGCTTCCTTCCTTTGGCCTCAAGTATTAGCCTTTGACAAGACCAATTGGAGAAGATTCTCTAAATGGCTTGTGAAGGCATATTTCTGGTTTTTGAAGACACTGGTAGTTTTCTATATTTTTTCCCTGTGTTTTCTTACCAAATGGCAGAGTATCACTTCCATGTTACAAGCTGTTGGAAAACTTCTTGGCAAGGTTCAATTTTAAGAGAAATGTTCCAATCAACTTACAGACACTGATAAATATTAAATTTATAATGGAAATGATGAGCTCATCACTAGATTTTGCTGTATGAAAAAAGGACCCTGAAAAATACTACCTTTACAAGCCCATAAGCCATTTTGGTTTTATAACCATTAATCCCATCTTTTCGGTTTCTCACTTGCCAGAGCGTAGCCTATAAAAAGTTACGTTTAGAGCCAAGAGGGAAGAAACTCTTTGACAAAATGTCCCACTCAGGGGATAAAAGAATTTTAAACATCGAAAAGAAAAGATTATCAGATTTCAGAGGAGAGAGGACAGAATCTTGGAGAATGAAGTGATTTGCCCGGGATTGAATGACAGCCCCGTGGCAGAGCTACCTGCAAGGTCTAGAAGCCAGGTGGCCTGAACCCAAGCCAGTCTCCTTTCCCTCTCACCATGTTTTTAATCTCATCACTTGTGACAGGTGCTTTAGACTGTATATAAAGGATCTGTCTGATCTGTGCTACATTTTTTCTTGAGTAAGGAGTGATTCAGAGTGTTGACAAATAGCTCTAGGAAGGCAGTAGCGCTGTCTGTCAATTACTTGTGACTTACATTTTATTACCAAGTTGGCCTCATGTATTTATGTATTTATGCAATCAGTAATAAATAATACTCCACAAACTCAGAATACAAATGCAGTTCCAGTTCTTTAAATTGCTTATGTAGTAACATAAAAACACAAGCTTTGGGTTTTTTGGCTTTTTGGTTTTTGCAGGAAGACGTTTAGATCTTTCTCCTGAGGCTTTACTTAGATTTCCCAAAGAACTGTAAGGACCTATAGCTTTCTCGTAAGGTAGTAAGCAAGCGTCTACACTCATGCAGAACCAGAGTTGGAATCTCAGCAGCCCACAGCTTCCAACGGTTCTCAATATTATATGAATTGAGGTTGAAAATTGGTCGGATAATCACACAGCAAGGGTCACCTACCAATTCAGATTCCTGAACTGACCATTGTTGTCTTTATGGAAAGATCCCACTTACTCAATTCCAAACCCATCTTGGGATATTCTGGGCCTGTGTTTGCAAGGTTGCAACTTTTAGTGTTCAAATTCACTCCACTGCCAAACAAGCAGGAGAAATTCAGGGATGCTGGGTCATTTATTTATGCATGTCATAAACATTTATTATGTGTCTGCTGGATGTGTAGTGTCTACCTTGTTGCAGGTTCAATGTTTGGCTCTGAAGGTACGATGGTCAACAACCCAGACAAGGTCTCTCCCCTTAAGATGTTTATATTTAAGTCTTTAGAGCTTGATCCCATTTATCATCCCATGGACCTAAAATGATGACCCCTTTCCCACAAAGGACCTTAGCCACCAGGAAGGAGTCTGGAGTCTCTGGAGAAAGATGGTAAATGAAAACACTACATAGGCAGAAGAGTCAAAGGACTGTTACGGAAAGAGATACTCCGAAATTAAGTGTCTGGTTTCTTGCCATGTGGAATGTGACTGAATCCCCTTCATAGCCCTAAATCTTCAGTAAAAACGTGCTTCCCCCAGTGGAAATGGTTGCGGGGAAGAGTGATAGACACAGACTACTTTTCACACCTGTGCCAGCACCGTGTGGACCAGGTTCAGCTGTCACAGAAAAGACGACTGTCTAGATCAGGATTCCTCAGCTTCAGTGCTATTGATGTTTTAGATTGGGTAATTCTTGGCAGTGGGGACTGTCCTGTGTATTGTTAGATGTTGAGCAGCGTCCCTGGCCTCCAAACACTAGATTCCAGTATCTCTCCTCCCCCAAGCTGTGACAACCAAAAAGTTCTCCCAACATTGCCACATGTTCCTTGAAGAGAGGGTGCCACCCCCAGGTGAGGACTGTTAGTCTAAAGTGTGTGTAGAAAGAGCATCCCAAAAGGAGAGATCTTTCTCTAGGACAAACCAACCGTGGCCCAGTCAATGGAAGGAAGGGCCTGAAATGGCAAACTGCACCTCACTTGGAACAGAAATATTTTCTTGATCCTGTTTGTGTAGAGAGTCAAATTCTTTAGAAGCCACAAATATTAGCAAAGGTTTTCACCAACAGATTTGTAAATCACTATTCCTTATGTCACAGTGGAAGGAGAAATGGGACTATTACTTTATTTATTTCTATCTGACATCCTAGCATTCTCCAAGAGGCCAACATAACAAAATGATAAAGATAAATAATAGATAGATAGATGGATACATAGAATGAATCGTGGGCTTAATTAATTGCACCACTATTACTGAAGTTAGGGAAGGGTGGTAGCAAATTCACCAAGGGGAAAGTGTATCAGTCTGGGTTGTTGTATTTGCTCACACTAACTATAATCTTGATTGAATAATTTCATTTCTAGTGACTCCGTTTTATCAGCCAAGAAATAAAGAGTTTGGGCTAGATGAACACAGAAATCTCCTGTTTGCTGAGGGCTCAGCAGCATCTAATCTGGGAGGAGAGAAAAGAGAACATTTTTCTGGACATTGAAAAAAAGATATCCCTGAGAAAAAGCTGTTTCCAAATGTTGGCCTCAGACTTGGATGTTGAGAAACTTCTGCCAGAAACAAAAGTCCGCAAATGCAGAGGGGCAGGAAGGTGACGATGCAGGCATTCTTGAAAGTTACTGCCTCGACAGCGATTCCTCCATGTGGAAAACCATGTGAATTCTGTGGTAATCATTTGTGAAAGAAAGAAAAATGTGGTGTGTTTTGGGATAGGGTAAAAAGGTTTGGAGCTCAGTATCATAAAAATCACTATTAGAGTGGGAAAATATATGAATCCCAAAGTGACTGTTAAAACAAATAAGGATCCCTCCGTAAATTTATTTTGATGGTTATACCTTGTGTTCCATCTCTTGCCAAACTCTCAGCAGCAAGACATGCAGACAAACATAAGTGTTAAACTATTCAACCCCACCTATGAGTGAAATTGGGCAACAGGCCCTGACTGCAGGGCAGCTCCAGTGGAACCTCTGCAGAGCCCTCCTCTGTGACGTCATGCTTCCCATCTCATCGGAGAATAATCTCCAACTCCTCGGCAACGCCCCTTGTTTCTACGACTTTGGATGGGTTTCACATACGAAAATCACACAAGTGTGTTTCCCTTCCCCTAAGTCATCATTGCATCACTCACAGGGACCCCTCCCTGCCCCTGACGTCAGCTAGCCTCCTGCTTCTCATTTCCGCAGGTACAAGATGGCAGAAGAGGCTCCAGATAAACTACAGAAAGGAAGCCAGTTGTTCTAAATGAAAAGAACACCATTATAATAAATCTGCAGATAAACTATAAAATTAAAAGAGGGCAGATGACCTAATGAGATCCCCAAGCAGAAAAGAATCTCCTATTAAAAGGAAAGCTTTTAGGGGGTTCTAACCTATCTGGGCAGTAATTCTGTGTCGGGGGCTGTCTTCATTCTGCTGAGAGCAGGGAATGAAAGAGGTCAAGAGCTAATGGGCTCTGAGTCTGGGCACTCTGGATCCTAGGTAACTGCCACTCCGCCGGGGCCTTTGTCCATTTGCCTGTGCAGCCGCCCCTCCTGTGCCCCTCTGTGGGCACCAGCCAATGGATATTTCCATATTCCTGTTGCCAAGGCTCCTAGGAGGGGAGAGGGCATTTGTCTAACCAGCTGTCTTCCGAATGTAAGAGAATGTTTGTTCTTTGGTTAGAAAAAGAGGAAAAGGGATCAAGAAAGACACAATAGGGAAGAGTGGGTAAAAAATAGTGACAAGCATGTTACAGGATTTACAGTCTAAAACATGCTTTCAAATGCATGTTCTCATTTGCCATAATAGCTTTGTATTTTTAATATGCGCTATTTTTACAGAGGAAATCATCGTCTCAAGGAGAGAAAATCAAACACAAAATCTGGACTCCAGATCCTTGCTTTTTTTTTTTTAGTGCCTGGAATACAAGGACATCTGAATTTTGTTTGGGGATCGACACTTTTTATGGGGTGTTCAATGGACAGTTTTCTTAAATGCACAGACACCCATTTTTATGGACTTTATAAGCCCTCTCTTTCTTAATCAATTTTGACTCTGCCATTGGAGAACTGAACCAATGGTTAGTCCTGCTCTTCTTATCTCCAGCCTTGCTAGCAGAGCCTTGTTGAAGAGACTGCAGGGATGTACACGGTCCTGATGAAGAATTGGGAAAGGAGTGACCCCTATGTCAATGGAGTGATGTGTAAACATAAGTATCACTTCCAACTAGTTGGGTTTGATGAGATTCTAATTCCCAAAGTTGAATATCTCCCACTTGTGTATTAGCCACGCCCTGAAATGGCCTACTTTATTCCCATCTCATGTCATAGTTTCATAATAATTGTATGGTTGCTCTACAGCTCATCCACCCCACCATGGACACAACTATATACCTTGGACACAAATCTCCCTGTGATTGGGTTCCCTGTGTCTATCGCCTGATGCCCTGACAGCCATCTGCCTCCTCCGTCCTGCTGGTTGCCAGTTATCAGCCTATTTGCCAATAATTTTGCCAAACAATAAAAGTAATTGCCACTATTTATTGGTTATATAAGTGCCTAGTACTGTGCTAAGCATTTTACCTGTATTACTTGTGTTACCTTCTTACACATCCCTATGAGAGACAGGTACCAATAATTCTACTTAAACATGGACCGGCAGAATATGTCTTCAAATACACGTGAAAGCAAAGAGATATGCGTTCAAAACAACTTGGCAAGGATATTTTATATAGTGGAAAATAGAGGTCTATGTGTTTAAATTCTTATAATAAATACATCTATAAAAACCATAAATTCTTAAGTAGTCAATAGAATGAGTACTCAATAATCACTTGCCCTTCCCCATCCAGAGGACAAGTTTTTTTTTTAAGTGTTTTCCTCTGCTTAGATAAACACACAAGTCTAAAAGCTATCAACAGTGGTATTTGAGACAATGGGGGCCTGCACACCGAAATGCATTGGGAGTTCAGTACACTATTGGAAAAGGATGCAGTCCATTTACTATTTAACCACATTAATCATTATGCTGAAATATGTTGTGAACTAATTCATGAACTTCATACTTAGACAATTTTAGTGTTGCATGGGGTAATGACTTTAGCAGTGACAGGTAAACTCCTTCCATGTTGGCTAAAATGAATAAGTACTGACTTCCCCCTGCGGGGACCAGAGATTCTCGACACACCCAAATTTCTGTAGACATCCACGAGTAATGTGAAAATGAGACTCATCCATTATAATTTTTATGTTAAAGACTTCATTTTTATCTTCTGCAAGGGTTTGACATCCTTGCTCTTGACAATTATAAATAAGGCAGGGACAGAACCCTGCCTATCCCAGGGAATCTAAATTCACAGGAATTTCACTGCCCAACCTTATGATATCACCAATCAAATGTCGGTTCTGAAGATTGTTCATTTTATGATCTGCTCAGAGTAGAAGACAGTGGATCTGTTTATTAATGGGTCAATGGCTCCATTAGATTGGGACCTCATTTACTTTTTTTTTTGTATCACCATACCCTGGTTACTCAACACAATACCTGGTACGTCACCAGACCTCAGTGAATAATGACCATCTCAGGCCTTCAGATTTACAACTAATTGCCCGTGTGATTTTTGGGCTAGTCATTTAATACAATAAGGAATTTGGACTTAAAGGACACTTACTGTCTTTTCCAACTCTGATATATACTAGTCTTTGACTGAATTCCCTGGGTGTTCACCCGTTCACCATAATGACTACAGGGAAAAACAGTGTTCCTTCCAAAAACACTTAAAATGAAATAATCTCCATTTCCCTCATTCCACCAATCTGAGACTATTCCTCACTCAATCCATCATCTGCCAAGGGAACGCCCATCATTCCTACTTTTTATAAAAAGATTCTCAAAATCTGTCCCACTGTGGTCCTAGCACAAGTTCTTGCCCAGAGTAGGAAACTTGTATAAATTTGATTTTGTACTATTCCCATTTTGATTTTCAGAATTTATTTCTCTATTAAACCTGTATTAGTGCCACTTAAGACAATTCCTCCTACACCTTTTGTTTATAACATACTCCTCTCTCCACCACCAGGAGGCAGTGTTGAAGTGGCTCTGAGAACCATCAGCCCAGAGCACTGTAGTGGAACTTGACTCTTCAAGCTTGGAGGTTTCCCCTACACTCTCTGCTCTAAGAGATGAGAACAATATCCTAACATCTTCCTCACAAAGAAATGACTGAGAGTCCTAAAAGATGTGTACACCCCTCGGAATTCATTTTTTAACAGTGCTACAGTTGATGACGCCATAATTTAGGGGCATCTCTGAAGTTCAACTTGCCACTTACTATTCAAAACAATTCATCATTGTGCCGCTAATTACTTCTCTATGATTTGCTATTGAATGACTCTTGAGTGTTCTAAAGGTCGTAGTCAGTAACGGAAGGATAGTCCTCCAGTCCTTTAGAAAAATGCTTTTATTTTTAAGTACAAAATAATTCCTTAAGAACACAAGTTGGGAAAAAAAGGGAGTACATAACACACTTTTTTAGACTAGGTATGTTGTACAGATGTATTGAAATCTCACAACAACATTAGAAGTACATATTACCATTTCTATCTACAAGAGGGAAAACGAAAGCCAAGCCTTATTTAAGGGCAGGTAGGTAAGTGCCCAGGATGTAAACTGGAGCTTGTATGATTCAACAGTCTACTATATCAATTGGACAAATGAAAACAGTATAAATAAATAAACTCTAAAGCATACAAAGATTTGGTGCAACGATCTCTCGATTAGGTGCTCTAATCTCAATCGCAGCCTGGACATTCGCCGCTCAGAAACACGAAATCACCCCAGCCTTTGTGAGAGCCCCACTGCGTGCTCACAATACCCTGTTTTTCATTTGCGCGTTTTTATAATTATGGGCTTATTTGATATTAGTCTTTCTAAGCCTCCTTTTTCTGATTTACAGGGCCATGCCCATTGCAGCCCTAAATTGCCCTTTCTGAAAGCTAAAAAACCCATCTAAGCTCTTATCTTGCCAATTTCCAAAGCCTAAACCCCAGGAAGAGAATTTGAAAAGTAATTAGAGCCACAGTCCTCACGGCAGGCCTCACACCCTGTCCTAAGCCCCACAGAGTTAAGAAACAGGGCTATGCCCAGGCTTGTGAGTTTTTGTGTGTTTTTTTTACCAGTTCTATTTTAGTCTTTTATGGACCATCAGAAATGCCCAGGTCTTCATAATAACAACTGTAATGGTTGAATCTTCTGTATGTTCACAGAATTCTTTTTCTCCTAAAACTATAGAAAATACAGGTAGGGGGACACAAAAAGAAAAAAAAAACATCTTATGTCTTGTTTATATGCAGAATCTAAAAGTCAAATACGCAGAAGCAGAGAATAGAACAGTGGTGACCAGGGGTGGGGAGGTTTTGGCCAAAGAGGACGAAGTGCCCTGTCTGGTGTGGCTCAATGGAGGTGCCGGCCTGTGAACTGAAAGGTCACTGGTTCCATTCCCAGTCAGGGCACAAGCCTGGGCTGCAGGCCAGGTCCCTCCCCCCCGCACCCCGCCCCAGCCCCCAGTTGAGAGTGTGCAAGAGGGAACTGACCAATGTATCTCTACACATCAATATTCCTCTCCCCTTTCTTCCTCCCTTCACCTCTCTAAAAATAAGTAAATAAATAAAATTTAAAAGTAGTACAAAGTTCTGTTTATGTAAGATGAATGTCTAGAGACACAAGGTACGGGAAAATGGCTAGAGTTAACAATACCGTATTGAATTCTGGAAATTTGCCAAATGAGTAGATCTCAGGTGCTCTGATCACAAAAGAGAAAAGGTAACTGTGGAAGGAAATGTGTTAATTATCGTGACTGGTAATCATTTCATTATGTAGGTGTCGATCAAATCACCATAATGTACCTTAAATATGCACAATTTTTATTAAAAATAAAATTTCAAAAAATAAGTGGATGAAAAAGGGGTCACATACTAAACCTGATAAGCTCAGAGGAGACCTGAATGGCAGACTTATAAACCCAGAGACCTAAAGGAACCACATAGGGTGGTCTGAAATTAAAACGTTCTAACTAAAAGAAGTTAGTATTGGGCAGTCGTGGCCTAGGCCAGCATTTTTCCCCAGCAAAGGCCAATCTTTACATTACCTAAACCTGTCCTCTTTAGCATTTACAAAACATAACTGATAGCACGCCTTGGGAATATCAAAGTAACTTCCTTTTGTACCAGACCCCTCAAAGCACAACCACCCAGAGACCACAAATCCCCCCATTGTTATTATTATCACGTCAGTTGTTAACTGTAAAAGAAGGATGGGTCCATCTACTTTTTATCTAATCTGAGATTTCCCCCCTTGGTTTTCTCTGGTCTTCCCCATCTATCACCAAGGAATTTTGTGTAACCTCCTTACGTCTCCCCTTTGATTCTGATGTATAAAATTAGTGTAAAACTCATTTGCTAGAGCATTTCCTCCACCCCGGCAATTGTCTTCAGTTTGACGCAAATAAACTCATAAAAATTCTCTACAGGTTTGGACATCTCTTACGTTAAATAAAAATCCACAATGTGACTGTGTAGGTAAGGGATCTCTGAACCGAGATATGACTGACAAGACCGTCCCTGCCACATTTCTTGCCACAAGTGAGATAAATTAAAGGAGTCAGATAGTTCATTGCCAAGCTATCCAATATGCAAATGTAAGAACTCTTCACCTTAACCATAGAATTAAGTGGTGGTCTTCCTAGGAAGCAGAGATGCTTAACAAGATTTGTAGAATAACAAATAAATACAGCCATTGATCTAATTGTCCCTATAATTTGCATTTGGTAAGATGTCTGGTGAAAACTTACCAGTGCTTACTAAAATAAAGAGTTCTGGAACTTTGGAAAGATTTGGGGAGCCTGTAAATGGACCCTCAAGTAAACAGTGAAGTAGATCTTGAGTTGTTTGAACACCTCTTCCAAGAAAAGTGAAAAAGCAGCCAGAAGATCATTATCATGGTGTGCTCTGGAGGAAGCAAACAAGATGTAAAGCTCCCTATCTACAGAGGGAGGGAAGGAGAGCAAGAGAAATAAAATGAATGGCAAAGGGTAGCCTCCGCCCTGCAGTAAAACTCTTTACACTCAGCAGGTGGGCGATCATTTGTAATCACCTCCCCCACTGATTTAGACAGTTTCCGGGGGCAATTTAAGGAAGAATTCTTAGGGCTGGAGAAGGAAATTGGAGAAAAGAGAGCAAAAGCTAACAGCTCCTTGCAGAACACACACAGGCAACATTTAATGTAATGGCGGCTGAACGGGGTGCCTCTTGATTTCAGAAAGCTCAACGAGGGGTGCGGAGCTTTAAGATGAAGGAGATTTGTGCACTCTTCTTCCCGGCTCTACCCCACAGCCTCTCTCCACCTCCTTCAGCTCTTATGGAAAGCACCAGAAAAAAAAAAATTACAGTCAAGTATCAAATCATCGCAGACCGAAACTGAGAACTACTCGAAAACCCTAAACAATGTCTTTGGGGACATCCTCGAGCCATATAGTTACCTACCGTGTGGCAGTGCTTACGTAGTCGACAAAAATGCCTATGACATCATTTTTCTTGCCAGATGGTTTGTTCTCCTTGTACAATATTATCCTGATGACTGCCAAATTAAACAGTCACTACAGTGGCTTCCATTTGAAAGTTAGGAAAGATGCGTATTGTGATAAAATGGCTCCGTGGGCGCTAAAAAGATAAACAAATACGCCTTCTAAATTGTTTCTCTTCTAAATTCTTGCTGGGCTAATAATCAAATTCACAGAGACGGATTACCAGAAAATCAAAGTTTTTAATGCATGTGCAAAGGGAGTTCACATTAAGCATGAAGATTCCAGCCAGTGAGGCAACATTGTGTATAAAAGACATTTTGGACAAAGGGGAAAGAGGATGGGAGAAATGGGGTCTTAGATTGCAGAAGAATGGACGATTTACAGGTAGTTAAGAGCAGAACACAGTTGGCAGGAAAATCCTTGCTGGGTGACTCTGAACCAATGGGACACGGTGGTGGGGTGGGGGTGGTATCCAGCTGACAGGCCCCTGTCTGAAGCCCTCTGTTTACCTCACTTAATTCAAATTAGGCTAGGGCGGACATTCTCAGATCTCCTTCTTGAAGCAGGTTTCTCTCTCTGAATCACTTGAGCAGGAAAAGGGGGGAGGGTCAAAGGTTCTTTCTGAGTCTTTTGTTTCTTAATAAACAGCTTAAAAACAGTCTCCCGAAAAAGGCAGCTTCAGGGTGGCGAAACTTTGGTTCCCTTCAGTTTCTACGTGATGGTCATCCTTGGATACCTGCAATCCTCCAGCATTTTGAAAGCTGTTTGCTGAGCACCTTCTCTTTTTGCACGCCGTTAACTGTCGAGCAACGGGTCACAGTATAATTGGCCATTTGTGTTTTCCAGCAAAGGGGCCAGCGGTGAATGTGGCTTCTAAGCCAAGAGCAGGGCCCCACCCTGAGCAAATCTGACCTCAAAAGCAGGCCTTCAAAAAAAATCTACTTCTCACTTGCCAAATACTCTAATGTAAACACTATTCCTTTTCGGAAAGCAAAGATCAGAATTAGATCAGGGCACTGTTGCTTCTTTCAGTCTCCAGTTCGGTTCTGTCAACTAACAGGAAAACTGAGGCTGAGACCAAAAGGTATTGACGGGTCAGCCAATCAGAAACGAACGGCATCACAAGAATTACACA
The DNA here is from genome assembly GCA_004027735.1 of Carollia perspicillata. Taxonomy (NCBI): domain Eukaryota; kingdom Metazoa; phylum Chordata; class Mammalia; order Chiroptera; family Phyllostomidae; genus Carollia; species Carollia perspicillata. The sequence goes on from PVKM010005640.1 coordinate 27,241, forward strand.
GTAACATAGGATGTAATCAGAAGTCCTTGGACGTACATTTCTAAATAAAAATACATTTATTTATGTATATAAAACTTAATATAAACCTCCATTCGCACTTCTACATAAACAAACAGTCATATGTATTTGTATACCTGGAAAAGATGCCAAAGAAAAATGTAAACAACTATTTTTTAAAAAGTTCTTCTTCACTGATAACTATATAACTTAAATGATATATTTCATTAAGAAAGAGATTTTTTTAAAGTTTTAAAAAAATGTTTGGAAAAGAAAGAAGCTTTTATTGAGACCAAATTATTTCTTTTTCTCCCATTTTTAGTTTTATATATTTAGTAAACATACAGCACTTACTATTTTTCAAGCACTATTCTGAGCACTCTGCAAATGTTAATTTGTTTAATCGTCCAACACCCTCTACGAAGTACGTCCTATTATTATCTCTGTTTGACAGATGAAGACACTGAGTACAGAAAGGTGAAGCAGTTTGCTCAAGGTCACACAGCCACTCGTGGTCAATAGGGGATTTTCGCCTGGCTTTGTCAGGAAAGCCTATGCTCTTGACTCTGCTTCTTCCCTAGATGGAAACTGATTTAATCTCATAAAAACCTCCGAAGACAGGGAAGCAAAGGCACAGAGAATTTACAGAACTTGTCTATTTCATGCATGCCGGATTTGAACAAAAGTATGGCAAATTAGAACAGTAGCACCAACAAAGATATTTTCACATCAAAATTATTTTGTTTCTTCTTATATTGACCCAGCTCTCTTCCATACGCCTGTTTCCGCCAACTGGCATTTCCCACAGTGCATGGGGAACAACAGCGTCCCCTGCGTGTAGCATCAGGGCTCCTCCGCCCCTCCACACACTTAGAACAGCTGAGTCGCTTGGTGCCCCATTCCCAGTTAAGGTTTTACAAGCATGTTCAAGTGTCAACTCACATCTTGGCTACCAGTTCATTGTAAAATGATGCAAAAATTAGAATGGTAATAAAACATTTCATTAGGCACATCCACAACACATCTGCTGTATTATAAATTAACTAGGCTTTAGACAAAGACTTTTCTAGAAGAAGACTCACCTATAAAGTTTACTGTTATTTTATTTTAAGCTAATAAGTAAGAAAAAGACGATGTTAGCAAAGAGATATATTTTAACTTATTTAAAACACCAGTATAGTTTTATACAGAGCAGTCTCACTGCCGTAAAAAATCCTCTGGGCTTCTCTGTTCACCCCGTCCTCCTCCCTACCCCGTGGCAACTACTGATCTTTTTATTGCTATCTCCACAGGCTCCCTTTTCCCAGGATGTCATGCAGTTGGGATCACACAGCGTGTAGTATTTCCACACTGGCTTCTTTCAGTTAGTAATGTGCATTTAAGGCTCATCCATTTGTTTTCATCTCCTGATTGCTCACTTCTTTTTATTGCTGAGTAATATTCCGTCTGCATGTACCAGTTTATCCGTTCACCTACTGCAGGACATCTTGATTGCTTCAGAGTTGAGCAATTATGAATGAAGCTGCTATAAACCTTCACGTGCAGGTTTTGTGTGGATACAAGTTTTTAATTCCTTCAGGTAAAATGCCAAAGAGCATGATTGCTAAATGATATCATTAGAGTATTTAGTTTATTAAGAAACTGCCAAACTGTCTTCCAAAGTAGCTGTACCATTTTGCACTGAGTAAGACACGAATGACAGCTTTTGTAGCTCTACATCTTCACTATTTGGTGTCCTCAGTGTTCTGAATTTTGGCCATCCTAACAAACGTCTTGTAGTATCTCACTGTCATTTTCATTTGAATCTCCCTGATGACATATGAGAAGTGCGAGATCTGTGTTTAGGTTCCTTTCCTTTTTTAAATAGGGATGTCCACTTGTTCCAGCACCATTTGTTAAAAAGAATATTTTTACTTCATCAGATTGCTCCTTTGTTAAAGATAAGTTGATTATATTTATCTGAGTCTATTTATGGGTTCTCTATTCTGTCCCACTGACCCATTTCTCTATGTTTTCTCCAATAACAATACTCAGTGCTGTCTTTATTGCTATAGCTTTATTCCACGTCTTGGGTCAGGTAGTCCTTTAACTCTGTTCTCTTTCAGTATTGTGTTGGCAATTTTGGGTCTTTTGCCTTTCCATATAAACTGTAGATTCAGTTTGTTGACATCCATAAAATAAATAGTTGGGAATACTATACAGTTGTGAGAATGAATGTACTACAACCACATTTAAATAACAAATAAAATGTTACCTTAAGAAAAAAACAATCACAAAGATTGCACATTGCATTTTTTATTTATGCAATGTTCATGAACAAAACTGATCTAATGATAGATGACAGGATACGTGTGGCTGGCCTCAGCAAGGTTAGTGACTAGTGGGGGTATGGGCATGTCTTCTTGACCTGAGAGTTGCTTCCATGGAGTGCTCATGTTTAAGCATTTATTGAGCTTTAGACCTATGCTTTGTGAATTGTTCTATATGCATCTTAAACTTTAATAAAAAGTTTGATTTAAAAAATATTATTCTTTATTGATTGATTTTAGAGAGAGAGAAGGGAGAAACATTGAAGGCTGCCTCTCACACATACCCCAACTGGGGATTGATCCTGCAATCTATGCATGTACCTTGACCAGGAATCGAACCAGCAACCTTCTGGTTCACAGAATGACACTCCAGCAAACTGAGCCACATGGCCTGGGCAGAAGCTTGATTCTTTTGAATCCTTTTTTTTTTTTTTTACCCAGCTTCTTGTACTGCCAGGAAACACCAAATACATCTATGAAATACAGAGTTTTTTCTTTCAGTTTCTTTTTAAAGTTTCTTTTTTCAAATTCAAAATACTCCAAGATTAATTCTCTGCACCCCACTGATGTAGGTATGAGTTTGGCTCTGCCATCGCTAGTTAGCAATTGTACAATTATTCCCCAAGGTCTGTTTCTCTTATCTCCTTCCAACTTCCTTAGGGAAAAAAAAAACAGCTAATGACGTTGGGCCCTAGACTATTGCACAACCCTTTTATTGTCAGTTCTGGAATGAGGACTTTATGCATCACTAGCTGTGTGCACATATAGTGAGGTAAAATTAATATCCTCTGCGTTGTTTAGTCTATATTTCATTGGCCAGCTGCCTAGAATGACTAAGGAAACTGCCTGAAAAGTTAAGAAGTTTTCCCGTCCTCCTCAAAAGGGAAAAAGAAAAGGCAAACTCTGGAATTACTTTTACCAGAGGGAAAATTAATAAATGGTTTTAAAAATAAACTGAAAGGAGAAAAAGGAACTCTCATACTAGCAGGTTCCTTATTGCACAAAAGGAAAACTACCTCATTCAGACATAGTTGTAGTCAGGCCAAGTTGTCACCATGCGCTGGTGATTTACAAATAGAGACACGTTATTCCCAGGCAATCCTTGTATCACTTCAAATCTTAATGCAAAGTTTATTGTATATCTTGGGTTATGTTCTGCAGAATCTCAAGTAATATTGATGATGCTGATAATACCATTCAAAACAACTTGCTGGAAATTCATTAGTATGCTTCCCACTTAAGCTGAGTTTTGGAATACTTGGATATTGCTATCTACTGCAGAATAGGTCGTTGTAAACTAAGTGTGTGCATAATTGGTGTGTGTGCACCCATGTGTGTTCATACTCAACCATTAAATGTCAAGGGGAAGAGTTAAAATGTATGTTTTCCCCCCCAAAATTGTTTTAGATCCTTCCAGCGACAGAATAGCAATGAGTTTCTTTTCTGCCGATGTCCTGTATAATTTTCACTTGCCTAAATTACCTTCGTTTAGAAAGGTAATTTAATTTCACTTTTCTTTTAGAAGTGAAAGGTTTTTTTAATCCTGTGTACAGTACAGCTTTTAGGAGTTTGATGTTTGGAAAGACATTAATGCGTGTTTTATAGCCTGATATCTTCTGATCATTGGCTGCAGTTTCATTGTTTGAGATTCCCGTCATTTTCCTGTATCCGACACGTGCTAAGAGACACCTCTGAAGTGGTCATTCGTGCAACAAGCTTCAGATCTTAGTGTGAGTTGTCCCAATGACAGGTGCAGTTTAGGAAGCATTCAGCTTACAAGAAGTTAATAAGAGGACCACAAGTGTAGCAAATACAGAAATGCTTGATATTTTTTCATACTGAATGTTTAGGTTTGGAATCACCAATGTTGGTGTGAGATATTTCACACAGATTGAACATAAATATTTGAACACCTCAAACTGCCTGCCTACCAAGGCAAGATGGATGTATCATATTGAACATACGGAATGATGGCAACAAGCTGTTGCCCGTCCTGTCTCTGGCTAGACCTCCTGACTTTCCAGTCTGATTTACCATGTTTATCTGGTGGCTTACTTAATAGTTTCCCGATCCTAGACACACTTTGTTTTCTGCTGGTTTATTTCCTCTGGCTCTCCAGATGGTTTTTTATCTCATGTCCAGAAGGATCTCTATGTTTCTCTCCTTTCTTCAGAGACCACCCTATCAGTGGAGGGCAGATTCCTGTCTCCATCTCTAAATACATCTCTGGCCCACCGCCCTTGGCTTTTGTGGCCTCCTCCTCCTTTGTAGCCTTAGGTCTTACTGAGAAGCAATGCTGTCCAATGTTTGCTCTGACGCTAGGCTGTCTGCATTCAAATCCTGGTCTTCTCACTGAGATTGCCACTTCACACAAGTTACTTTACTGCTCTCTGCCTCATTTTCCTTATCTGACACATACCTTGATTTATGCTGTTGTTTAGTGGATTCAATGAAACAATGCATACAAAATGCCTAGGATGGTGTTGGGTATGTAGAAAGTAGCCAGTGAATATTGTCCTTAATCATCTGATTCCCTTATTCAGTAATCCAGGAGCACTCAGTCTTGAACTCTGTGGATATAGTGAAATCTTGCACTTAATATAGACCATGTATTTGTGCAAGTAAAAGTCACATCAGGAAAATGAAAGAGTGAGATGACATGGAGAGAAAGCTCTGCAGGCACCAGAGTGGCTGGTGTCTGGAAGAAGGAAACCAGGGGATGGAGAGAGTGGTCCCGCCTGCTTTCTGTCCTCTTTAATATCAGCACCTCATACTAAAGTCAAGCAATACTTAGGGGTCTCCCTCAGGAATGGGTGGGACAGTGGGAAAAGGAAACGCCATGGAGTCAGCGGGGCCGGGATCTCAATGAAGTTACTTGCCTACTTTGGGACAGTTAGATAAAATAAAATAAAGATAATAAAATTCATTTTATTGGGTTATTCTGAGAATTATCGGTAATAACCCAAAGAAATATTCATGTCCTGCATACCCACATTCCATTCAACGTTCATTCACCACCAGACTAATTTGATTGATTGATTGATTGGTTGGTTGGTTGGTTGATTTTTACCAGACTCTAATTTTAAAGGTTCAGTTTGATCAGTCTCTCCCCCTTACCTCCCAGGGTTTCCACTACCATCCTACTAACAGGGTTTGTTTTAAGGATAACAAGGTTTCAGGCCATGTATTAACTTTTAAAATTAGAGGCTGCCATTCCCCACTGAGACAGAGAAACGCTTGTCATCATTTTGCCAACATGGTAGTAGTGTTGGCTGCGAGAGTGTGGGGAGGGGCGGCTGCTTTAAAAGCAGTGAATTAAGACAATAGTCCAGCCAAGAAAGGCAGAGGGAGACAGAATCCTGGTGACATGTGTTAAGTCCATTAAGCAAGCAGGCCATTAGACTGAGGTTGGTGTAAGGCTGTAGTGACCTGCACAAGCAAATCCAAGCAAAAGCAATCCTGCGAATGCCTCAAGGCTACAGAATCAAAAGGCTAGGGACAACCAATCACACACAGCCAACTGGGCTGTAAGTCACAGCCAGTCACATAATTGCCTTTCTTTGGTTCCATACTTTCTCTATGTCAGTCTTCCCCTGGGCTCTTGTGGGGGGAGAGCTCTTTCCTACTTCTGGTTTGTCCTTGCCTGATTGAAACTGATTCTTGCTCAAATAGACTCTTAACACTTTTAATATACCACATGGCTTGAGTCTCTTAATCTAGTCATACTTGAAGAAAACCCCAGCTGAAATTTACCAACACCTATGCCAGAAATTTCCCATTTCTTAAACAACTTTGAATTGAATTTTGTCTCTTTCATGCAAAGGGGACTGCCTAATACAGAAACCTACCAATGAAAGCAAAGTGTTCTTTGCTTGCTACCTAAGCCCAGTTATCTCATTTCTTTGAAGTTCATAGGCTTCCCATAGTAGCAAAGCCCTTTTCCTAGTCTGTGACTTTGATTTGTTCTCAGTAATATAACTAACCCATAACGATGCCACCTCCTCTTGCTTATCGCCAGGGCTAGGGGGAGAAGCCACTGCTCATGCCGAGCACTGGCCTTGGTGCGGGAAGAAGGGGCACAGCAGGGAATCTCTGCTCTAAATCAAGTATATAGTTTTCATCTGTGCCTTAAGCCAATATTACCACCTAGGTCTTTCTCCTCTCTGACATTTCTTCCAAATACGTAGGTGCTTCGGTAGAGTGTGCAAACTGTTAAGGTTCAGTCCCTAGGGAATAAAAACAGCCAACCCCCGAGGTAGTAGTATGTGAATGTAATAAGACCTCAGAATGAAGCCAATGTAGCCAGAGTACATTCTCAAACATGAAATGAAATTAAAAAAAACAGAAGCAGCAACCTAATCATTTGAGTTAGAACTTATGCTCTGAAGGTAGGATAAGTTTTGGGAAATGAATAAGGAATGGTCTTTCAGAACAAGGAAATCCAAACACATGAGGTCTGGCCAGAGAAACTCCAGCCATTGTTAATATAACAAGAATTATTTGAATGACATCGATGTTACCTGGCAGCCAAGGAGAGTGGACTGGAATACAAATGTGTGAACAATGATGACTTTACTGTGCTAGCCAGTTGGGGGTGGTAGGCGCTGGTGAGTGAACATGTGTACTGTGTGGTCATCACATTCAAAATGACTGAGTGAGTAGATCAATGAATCTGTGAAATTTTGCATTAAGCTTATACATTTCTGTGTGGAAACTATAAAGATTCAGAAGGCTGCAGCTATGGGCACTGGTGACTGGCATCTTCATCATGACAATGCTCTGGCTCATGCATCACATCTTGTGCAGTTTTTTTGTGAAACATCAAATCACTCAGGTGACTCAGCCCCCCTATAACCCAGACTTGGTGTCCTGCGACTTCTGGCTTTTCCCAAAACTAAAATCAGCTTTGAAAGGGAAGGGATTTGAGACTGTTGATGTGATACAGGAAAATAAGACGGGACAGCTGATGGTGATTGGGAGAATAGTGTGAGGTCCTGTAACAGGGTGCAGCCAAGAGGGGGGCCCCAAATAGGGATTTGTAATGGGGTCCAGAACTCAAGGTATCCAGGAAATATTAGAAAAATGTGTAGGATGTCCTCACCCCTCCCCGCCACAGGTCTGAGCTGGGGAAAGGGACATGTGGAACAGGACCATGCATAGCTATTTTGTATAGCCACCGCTTTGCAGCTAACCTTTGGCATGGTCATTTAACATATCTATAACATTTAACTGGTTTCATAGATATGTTAAATAGCTGTGGCCATGCTTTGAGCCAGGGGGATGGAAGTGACTTCCACCCTAGATGTAACTGGAGGGCACCCCTGGTTACAGCGCCCGTGTGAGAACCTGGAGAAGATTGGATCCACGCCATGGGGCCACACCTGCCCAGATTCATTATGGCAGCCCAGTAAACCTGGAAGAATACAGGAATACTGGCAGGTGTAACTGACTGTAGGAGGAGTCAGAAATGGGGCTGCAGAGGAAGATTGGCCCAGGGATTTAAACCCAGATGCAGCAGCCATGTGAGGGGAGAACCACATGGCTTTGGCAGAGTGGGGACCCTGCACCTTTGGTGAGAGTGAGGACCATGTGGCTTTAGGGTGCTCCCTTTTGCCACTTGGCTTAGGAAGCAGGACAGACTTTGCCTGGAAGAAAAGGGGTGAAAGGACTCTTGCTGGTGGGCTATGAGAAGGTACCACATGGCTTTGGATTAACTGGAGATCATGGTGGCAGTGGCAACACAGCTGATGGAACTGGGAGCCCGAATCACGGACTTCTACTTCTTTTCCTGAGATATGGTACCCCAGATTAGGACCCCAGAGGGAGAAGGAACGACTGTGTGCATCTCTGGGTATCCTAAAGAACTTTAATATTTTAGTGAAGACATTAAGTCACTACTCTAAGTGTGTATGGCTTTAAGTAAATATTTCCTTTCCTTTTCACAAATCTCTGGCATTGAGAGATGTCTTTCCTCTGGTGGCGGGCATAGTGAACCTAGTGGGGGGTCCTTTCAGTAATACTATATCATGCACCCCCCTTGGGTCTGTTTTGTAACGGTCCCAAGGTGCCTACTTTGAAGGGGACTGAGGCACCATTGTCATATGTACAATGTTTCTTATATCTTGCATCTTCTTCAATAAATGTCTCTGTTTTTCATATAACATGGCTGGATATACCTTCTGGACAGACCTTGTATAGCCAAAGGAATTGAAATTAGTATCTCAAAGGCATATCTGCACCTCCATTTATTGTAGCATTATTCATGATAGCCAGCTTATAGAAACAATGGTTAGATGACAGTTTAGACATTTGTGAGTGGGTAGTTTTTCCAAAGAGATTTTAAAAGGTGTGCCAGCCAAACGCTGTGCAGGCCAGTGGAGTAGAAGAAGGAAGTCAGTTGACTAGCTCTTACGGTCATTCAGGAGAGCAGTTACTAGCACTCCCATTGAGGCAAGTGCAGTGGGAAAAGGAAGGCAAATATTTATTCATTCATCCATCAGCTCTTAAAAGGAAGTCCTCAAGAAATGTTTGTTAAATAAACCTTGGGAAAGACAATGGGGTCTCAGGCAGCTTCAGAGTATTTGGTTCATTATCCTACACAGAGTAATTACATCAAGAAAAATCATTTAGTGTTTAGAGCAGAAATATAATGTGTAGATTGCCACAAAACCCTCAAACTTTCCCTTTAGTCAATATATTTGCCCTCTTTGCCTTCCCAATCTTTTTGTTATGTTCTCTAACAAGTTGCAGAGAAGATGGTTTAAAGATAATTTTTTTTTCAGGTGGCGTACGCCTGAGAAGGAAAAGGGCCTGAAAGGGAAGTGACTAGAACATGGCCCTGCTTAGATCACTTCTAGATTGAATGAGTCAGTTTTAAAATAAAAAGATACTGTAAGAAGAGAATTTCTTTTACAAGAAAATGAAAGAGAGCCTCGTTATAATCACTACCTCACCTGTTAGCCACAGGTAAATAGGAATTCCTGAGTGAGTCAGCAGGCCTTTGTTTAAGGAGAAAATTATCACAGGAAAGAGGGGCATGGTCTTTGCTTTTTTTATTGTGCAAGTAGGGTTGACAAATCTATCACTGACGTGCTAACGTACTGCATATTTGCTAATTAACTTGTCATGGATAACATGGCCAATTTTAACATTTGGGATGTCACGTGGAAGACTTAGCAATTATTCCATCAATGACCCCACAAATTATTCCCTGAGTGACAGGAAGGTTGCTATTTTAGGCAAAACCTTCGGTACAGGGAGAATTCTTGTCTTATTCTCCTAAACACTTGCTACAGGTGTCTAAAACCCCATCAATAGAGAGCCATCCGTTTTGTTAAGGAAGAAGGCAGCCGTGCTCCAAGCTGCAGCTTCACGAAGTCCCTGAGAGCTAGTCAGTCAGTAAGCATCAAGTCAGGAACACTTGCTCGTGCTACACCATCGCCCAATTCCTGACCACCAAGCAGAAAGCTCAATCCTGGGCCCTGCCGGCAAGGAGTTTACTTACACTGAATTGCAGAGAAGAGAAGGCACAGAGGGCTGACTATGTAATTACATAAACCCCTTTATCAGGGAATAGAATACATGGGACAATTACTAAAAGCTAAAAGGCTACTCAGAGCACACTTTGTTAACTCTTCCCTCTGTCATGGGATATCAGTTATTGCTTCTATCTGGAAACATGCAGTAACGTCTCCCATCTAAAGAAATAAATAACAATAGTAACATTCTCCAAAGGCACTTGTATCTCTGTCATACCATGTCATTGTGACCTTACAGCACTACATTTTTTGAAAATGTAATCTTTGATTCCCTTTCTCTCAAAATCATTCTAGTCAGACTATAAAGCCTCACCATGGCCCCCCCACCCCCGCCCCCAGTATCTGGTACTAAGTCTAATTTTCAATGATACATAGTTTATTTGGTCTATCAGTGGCGTTTGGCACAATGATTACTCACCCTTTCTTGAAATATTTTCTTAATGTAACTTTCCAGGAATGTAGTCTCCTTGTTTTCTTCTTAATTCAGTGTCTTGCTTTTTCATTTCCCTTTTTTAGATCCTCAGGGTCTACTAATAGTCCAAGATAGCTCTTGGAAATATATATATAGTTAGCACATCTGCGTTCTAGGCCATCTCAAGGAAGAATGTGAAAACGTGAAAAAAGAACTATTACTCTGGTAAACAAGAAGCTGATGTAAATCCTATTTTGAAAAGGCAAAGCAGACTTTTGCTCTACCTTAGGCCATGTACAGACAGATCAGGATCTGTCCTACTTTGACGAGTGCCCATAAGACTATCAGCTGATTTCTCAAAAGAAGACTTACAGGCAAGAAGGGGCTGGAAAGAACTATTTGAAGTCATGAAAGGCAAGGACCTACATCTAAGATTTCTCTATGCAGCAAAGCTATCAGTTAGAATAGAAGGGCAGATAAAGTGCTTCCCAGATAAGGTCAAGTTAAAGGAGTTCATCATCATCAAGCCTTTATTACATGAAATGTTAAAGGGAGTTATCTAAGAAAAAGAAGAAGATCAAAACTATGAATAGTAAAATGACAACAAACTCACAACTATCAACAACTGAATATAAAAAAAAAACCTGAAACCAAAAACAAACTAGGCAAACAACTAGAACAGGAACAGAATCACAGAAATGGAGATCACATGGAGGGTTATCAGTGCGGGGGTGGTGGAGGAGAATGGAGGAAAAGGTACAGAGAATAAGAGGCATAAATGGTAAGTACAAAATAGACAGAGGTTAAGAATAGTGTAGGAGCCCTGGCTGGTGTAGCTCATGGATTGAGTGCAGGCCTTTGAACCAAAGGATCGTGGTTTGATTCCAAGTCAGGCACATGCCTGGCTTGCAGGCCAGTTCCCAGCAGGGGATGCAGGAGAGGCAACCATACATTGATATTTTTCTCCCTCTCTCCTTCCCTTCCCCCTAAAGATAAATATTTAAAATATGAAAGAAAAAGAATAGTGTAGGAAATGGAGAAGCCAAAGAACTTATATGTGCAACCCATGGACATGAACTAAGGTAGGGGAATGCTGGTATGAGGAGGGTACAGGGCAGAGAGGAACCAAGGGAGAAAAATAATAGCCTAAGCAATAAAATATATTAAAAAAATAAATGAAATTACCCTGATTGGTCTTCCTCAGTGGGTTGGGCATTGTACTGCAAACCTAAGGGTTGCCAGTTGGTTTCCCAGTCAGAGCACATGCCTGGGTTGTGGGCCAGGTCCCCCAGTTGGGGGCTTGAAAGAGGCAACTGGTAAATATTTCTTTCTCTCTTCGATGTTTCTCTTCCTCACTTTCTCCCCTCCCTTCCCCCTCTCCAAACATAAATAAATACAAAAGAAAATAAATAACATCTTTAAAAAACAAGAAAGGAGGGGAGACTGGATATTGGTGGGTGATGCGCATTCTTTGGGCATTCTTTGCCACAAATACAGCTTGCTATCATAGATGTTCAGATGAGGGGTCGTAAACCCACTCGAAAGGCCATAGAAAGATTCCAAGAGGGAGTGATTTCTGCACCAATCCCAGGTTGCCCTGATTTAGAATCACATGTGTATGTGTCTGTCTTCCCAGTGGACGGTGAGCCTTGAGCAAGCAGGCGATCTGTCCTTTTCATACTTGTAACCCCTCATCAGGGGAGCTTTCCCAGAGCAGATCCTCAGCCCATTTTTGGAGAACTGAGGTAAAGGTGATGAAGTTTTTGAAGAGGAAGAGGGGAAGATGTGTCAGCTCTGTTAGAGCTTTCACTCTCTTTCGTTTTCACAGAAAGACCTCAGGCTTTCTGCCACACAGGAAGCTCCCATAAATAATTCTTTTGAAAGACCTAATCCACTCACCCATAAAAGGTCTTCTTACTAATGGCCGATTAACTGTTTAGTCATCTGAATGAGCAGACCTCCCCACTTCCTACCCTCCTGCCCTCGCTCTCAGCCCAGAGGTTCAGCCTTGGCCCACTGCTCAAAAGATAGGCCAACTTCGAAAGCAGCCCAGAGCACAGGTTTTTCTGCAGGTAAGTAGCAGTGACTCAGGCGTGCAGGCTTGCCTCAGGCTTGCCATCCTTTCACAGACCACAGTTCGTAGAAAAGGTGTGACTCTAAAACCGACATTTGGAAACACGTTATTACTATAACTGATTCCCAGATGAATCACGTTAGCTATTTCCGGACTGATGGGGTTATCTGAAGTTGAACGTGGCAACTGCTACTTTAAAGATTCTGAAACCCCAACTAAGGCAAATTCCAACAAGATGGGGAAATTTAAGAGTAGCTGCTAACACACCTTCTCTTATTTCATCCCATTTTTTGAAGTTGCTGTGATGTCATACCCAGAAAGATTACCTCTGTGGGATGACTACTGATTTACCCAGAAATGAAACCCAAGCCCTAACAGCTAGTTAGTTACCTTCCTGTTTGGTTTCAAATTCGGTTACTAAGACGAGACTGTCTATGTGCATGTTCATTATGGCAAAGCTGATGGAAACTTGGCTGCCATGTCTAGACACTGGCTAAGAGGGGATTTGGCTGGAGACTAGGTCCAGCTCAGCCTAGGTCATGTCTTGACCCTCTGAATTGCCTCTTCCCACTCTTCCATTCTGAGACAGCCTGATATAGGCACGCTGCCAACTGCTGCAAATCTGACATGTCTACATTATCAGTTGGGTGTGGAGGAGAGAACGCAGACTGCGCCCCCTTCAAATTCTGCTTGGTAGATATGGAGAGACATGCTGGAATGCAGATGTCCCAGGATCCGTAAGATGTGCTATTAAGTACTCTTCAACAGACGAGCTTCCTAGAACTTTTTTTAATCTTAACAAAGCCAGATAATTTTCTCGGTGACATTTCCGGTTTTCCCATGTGATGATTTGTGAGGAAGCTCTAAAGCCATGAGGTCCAATTTACTGCTTATGGCAATAGGCTATCGAAGAGGGTGAATTGATAAGCTCCCAAAGTTGGGTAACCTAAAGATAACCAGGAGCTTTCCATTCACCTCTTTGGACTGAAAAACACTTTAAGCATAGCACCTTAAGAAAGGAAGGAGGAAAACGGCCTTGGCAGACAGGGAAATGATCCTGTATTTAGTTACGTCTCTAGAAATCACAGGTTTTTGAACCTGAAATCCAGAACACCCAGTTGGTTGCAATGTTTTGGCCTGTGGGTAATGGAATATGGAAGTTAAGAGTCAAAGCATCACAGAGCTGTGACAGATCTAAGATTTCTACCCCCACACTCTCCTGTTAGAGATGATGAAACCAAGACTGGGAGGGGTGAGGTCAGAGGGTTAAAACCTAGTCCTGGCGTGATGACGCCTTCACTAACAGAGCTGCAAGGTAAGGATGTAGCACCTTTCTCCGCTTTTCACTGGATTGCATCAGTTCAGTGTGGTGGTCCGCTAGCTTCTCGGGATGAAACGAAAAAATAATGTCTAACAAATGCTGGGTGGCTTGATGGAACGAGTATGAGTTTAATCCTGCCTCTATTCATCTTTAGTAAATTGGACAAGGTACTTAAAACTCCCTGAGACACAGTTATTTATCTATAAAACAGATGTAACTCTCACCTTACAGGGTCGAGAATTCCAGGTAATAACCGAAAAGGATCCACCCTGGTATTTGACACTGCTTGTGCTCAGTGAATCGTCGTTATTATTACTGTCATTATTAAATATTAGGGAGAGAAATTGCAACTTGGCGTCGAGAGAGCAGCTCGTTGAGTCATCTCTCTGCAGATGGTTGAACGACACATTGCCAGCTTTCTCAGAGAACCTTTTCTTTTCTGTTGGTGAGAAATCCTAGCTTTTCCACCAGGAAGTTCATGTTCAAGCCTGCACTTAAGCTCTTCAATCCCTCTAAGAAATGCCCCTCAAACCTTCCCGTCCTGAATTCCGCTGTGTACTTGGACGTGCTTTCATCCCACGTACACTTGTGCTCCGAACATCTCTGGGGTAGCCAGGGTTTTGAATATTCATTTCCGACTTGCAGCCGAATGTTTAAACTGAGAGGTTACCAGTTAAAAGAAGGGAAGAGGTTCGGTCATGTTAGACTTCAAAGCTTCCTATCATGTGGTCTCGAATTACTAGTTAAACCTTGTATTTTTCTTATTTATAAAACAGCATCTTGCCCTGACTGGTGTGGCTCAGTGGACTGAGTGCCTGCTTGAGAATCAAAGGGTCGCCAGTTCGATCCCCAGTCAGGGCACATGCCTGGGTTGCAGTCCAGGTCCTCAGCAGGAGGGTGCATGAGAAGCCACCACACATTGATGTTTCTCTCCCTCTCTTTCTCCTTCCCTTCCCCTCTTTCTAAAAATAAATAAATAAAATATTAAAAAAAAAAACCAGCATCTTTATACCTGCCTCACAAGCTTGTTGTGAGAACTACATGGACCAGTGCATGTGAAGGCGTGAAGCTTGCAGTGTATCAGGTGTTTAATACATGTGGTTATTTTTTATTTCCCAGGATGTCCCATCATCAGCACTATAATCTTGCCAGGCTGATGAGCGCATCCTACTTTTGACACAGAAGCATCTGTACCTCTTTCCTCTTATTTTCTTCTCAGGCAGTTCTCTTTACTCCCTTCTCCTCAGTTTTAACCACTTAATTACCTGCAGGTGTAGCAAAGAGTAGGGGACCTTGTATTATTCACTTTTTATTACTGGCTCTATTCCTCCATGTAAACTAAGCTGCTGAAATCTTTTGAGGAACAAGAAGAGGTCCCAGAGAGGATGCACTTGGCCACTCTTAGTTATGTATGTAATTCCAGCGCTGGGCAAAGAGCCTGGCATATGGCAGGCACTCAGTGTGTATTAGGAGTCAGGCATGTGGCTCTCGAATGTGAATTGAAAATCTAAACTTGTCTTGCCTTTGAACTTCAGGCAAGTTACCAAACAGCTCTATTTCCTCATTTGGAAAATGGCGAGAATAGTAACATTTTCCCCCATGTTCTGTTGAGAATAAAATGTAAATTACCTATATGAAGTGTTCAATGCATTTTACATATTTATTGACAGTTATAACTAAATAACTATTAAAATATCATTGGAGATAAAATAATTGACAAAAAATGCACAAGTAATTTCATGTCATATAACCTGGAGATACCCAGTATCTCACACCAGTTAACAAGACAGAGGGTTCTGGGACCAAGTCTTCCAGCCACACAAACAGTGCTTTTTAAACTCTAATATAGTAGTTTACCTAGTATGTATGTGTATTTGTGTACACACACACACACACACACACACATTGGTGAGAGATTGAGTCTACTCTGTATCCTGTGTTGTGGTAAGACATGTACTAATCTTTTCTCTTCAGTTATCACAGTGACTGTGTATATGGCTCTTACAGGTCTACAATACTTTACCTGCAATTTCCAAGTCAAAGAAGCCAAGAAACAGTGTTTCATAATTCATTGGATGACTTGACTTGAGCCCTTTTGGAGGCAAAGATAGGACTCGAAATGCATAGGCTATTTACATTTATAGGCCTTATTCCACTCAGTATAAACATAATTCGCTACACAAATTTACTATTTTTTATAACAGAGTACCACCCCAAATCTCCTGCGGAGGTGAATGTAATGTATAATGTTTGCACTGCATTGCCTTTTATCATTCAATACTTCTAAATGCTATCTTTTTAAGGCAATGGAAATGTTTTATAACTAGATTCTTGTGACAATTGTTCAACTTTGTAAATTTACTGAAAATCATTGAAATTACACACTTAGATCAATTTTATGGTACATAGAGTATACCTACCTTAATGAAGCTATCTTCAAAAGGCCACTAAAATATATCAATAGTTATTAAGAATAATAAAAGTAATAAAGTACATGTGTAAACTTTTACATTTAACAGTACCACTGACTGTGCTGCCCAGTGGTTTTGACTGAAGCTGGACTTAGCTGATAAAAGTGCTGCCCACACAAGGCTTGAAGCCCTAGTGACATATTAGGGAGTACTGGAATATGTGTTCACAAAAGAGAAAGAAAGCCACTGAAAAAGGACTAAAAAAGAATAGAAAGGAAGTTCATGAAAAATTAATGAAATGGAAAATGTCCAAATATCACCGCTTTTATAATTTTTCCTGAATAACCTCATCCCATTAGAATTAATTTTTTCCCTCTGAGCTTCCGTAGAATTTTATGGCCCTATAATGAAATTCAATAATGGACTATAGTCCTCTGCATCTGGGATACAGATAGTAAGCCCATCAACAGCAATGAAAATTTTATTCCACTATGTGTTTTTACTCATGGTGTGTCAAAAAGAAGAAACACTTAAATAGGGGTCTAATGAATATCTGATTATACGGAACCTCTTCTTCAATAAGTTTACACCTAAAAAGTATTTTTCTTCTAAATTCTAAAACACAGTTGAGCCTGAGTTTTGATCAAGAATTATAGGTCAGCCCTGGCTGGTGTGGCTCGGTGGATTGAGCGTGGGCCTGCAAACCAAGAGATCATGGTTCAATTCCCGGTCAGGGCACGTGCCTGGGTTGCGGGCCAGTTCCCAGCAGGGGGTGCACAAGAGGCGGCCATACATTGATGTTTCTCTCCTTCTTTCCTTCCCTTCCCCTCTAAAGATAAATAAATAAAATCTTTAAAAAAAGAATTATAGGTCAGTATTATCACAACAGTTTTTATGAAAAGAGAAACCAAAGGTTGGAATTGTTAAGTTACTTGCTCAAGAAGACACAGCTATTTTTTTAAAGATTTTATTTATGTATTTTTAGACAGAGGGGAAGGGAGGGAGAAAAAGAGATAGAAACATCAAGGTGTGGTTGCCTTTCACGTTGCCCCCCACTGGGCACCTGGCCCCACAACCCAGGCATGTGCCCTGACTGGGGAATAGAACTGGCAGCCCTTTGGTTACCAGCCTGCACTCAATCCACTGAGCCACACCAGCCAGGGCAAGACACAGCTATTTAATGATGGAGCTGGTATTCCAATCCATGTCCGGCAAACATAGAATTGAAACCTCTGTCTGATTTTCTTGAAGGTATTTACAATTGTGAGTAGGATATTAACAATTAAGGAATCTTGGGTTAAAAACAAACTTTTCTCTGACATATCAATGTTACAGAAATGATAAAGTGTCTAACAGAATTAAGAGCTTTTAAATTTTTGAGTTAGAACATTAATCCACCTACTTTCTTCTCTTCAGAACCTACCTGCTCTATCAAAATACTCAAAAATATTCAGCCTTTTCTTTCTGTACTCTTTTCAAATGTAACTATTAACTGAGCTAAACTCAATAGCCAGAATTAGATAAGCTGGTGAGAACAAAAATGGAAATATTAACCATCAGTTGCGTTTTCTTTTATTATTATTATGAAGCTTTTTAACTAAAAAATTTATCTCCCAAAGCTCATCTTCTGCTGATACAATTGGGTCCCTTACCATGATGTGAGACCACAGGATGACCTATTGAATTTGAAAAGCAATAAATACAGTGCAGTCCAGTTTCCTGGGAAAGACCAAATGTTTTGAGTTTGACTTCCTCTCTATCCCTAAAAAACATTTCAGAAGGAAAAGACTGATGAATTCCTCATTGGTCTTTTTCCTTTGTATGTTTTGTTAGATTTTTTTTTTAAAGCAGGCTGTGAAAAGTTGTTGTTCATTAATGAAACTCAGAAAGTAGTCAAATGCCTTTGAAGTTGAAGACGGCATCTGTTTCACTGTCCAAAGAGAGTAGAGAAATTAACATCTCCATCACATGGGTTTCAAAGTAATTCAAGCATTGCCACCCAGAAGCTGCAGGTGCAAGGATATAGCTAGCTTTGTTTTATGAAGCATATTCGTGTGTGTGTGTGTGTGCACACGTGTGCGATCACGCACATGCAAAATAAGGACCAGTTCTCGTAAAATGCATATTATAAAAGGGAAGTTACAAATGTATTGATATTAAGTTAAAACAGCTCTTCAGGTAAATTTTTATCAGTTACCTGCCAAAGATATTCAGCATTCAGACAATAATGACCTAGGTCCTGTTGTGAAAAAAAAAATTAAGAAATTTTAAGGGGCAACTTAAATTTTCCAGTTCAGTTTATTGAAAGGGATATGTTTAAAAGTGAAAAATCAAATTCAAGGAACATATAGAAGGTGCTATCTCTCCTATACTTTCCAGTTAAGATTTTTAAATTTGGAGTTTTAAAAATAATGATAGCCCTGACTTCTGTGGGTTGGGCATCATTCCTACAAACCCAAAGGTCACTGGTTCCTGGTTGATTCCTGGTTGGGGCATATGCCTGGATTATAAGCTAGGTCCCCAGTTAGGGGTGTGTGAGAGGCAAACAATGATGTTCCTCTCACACATTAGTGTTTCTCTCCCTAACTTTCCCCCTCCCTCCCCCTCTCTCAAAAAATAGTAAATAAAATATTTGAAAAATAATAATAAACACAAACACATTAAATTGACATTTTTTCTTACATACAGTTACGGCATTTGGGGGAGGATAAAGGCATAAGTCTCCTAACCTGTATCATTTGTCTTCTATAAGGCTTATTAGTAATATAATGCCTATGATTTCTAGTTTTTGTTTTCTTAGAGTGAGAACTCTGGACATGCTTGCAACATAACCTCAATGCAGAAACCTTCAATATTTTTCATAGTTTCTCACCCATACATTCATACCTGATAGAAATTATTTCAAACAGTGTTAGTTTTTATGTCTTCATTAATTTGCCATAAATAGCTTATGATTTGTTAATTTATGTATAATTAGTGAAGTAAGTAGTCATAATAATAGCTGTCAAAAACGGAGTAAGCTTCAACTTCTAAGATAGAGTAGATAGACTTTTCCACATTCCTCCCAGTAAATGCAACTGAAAACCTTGGAAATTATGTATGAAGAAACAAATGAGGACCTTGAAAGGTGAAGGAGAGGAGGCAGACTGGCTAGAGACCTTGGGATCTGAGTAATGACCCAATGGGAGCTTCAGTGCGGCCTGTTTCTCGGTCACATATTTCAGACACAGAGCTGAAGATGCTGGCCACCTAAAAATTTCAACAGACTCAAACGAACAAACACCTCCATTGCAGCCTCCTCTCTTTAGCAAAAGGGATAGAAAAGGGCAGCCTAGTAAGATGGAGAACTTTTAGATTAAACAGAATTGCTCTACTGCAGCCAAACACCACAGAAAAAACTATGATGTGATCTCCAGTTATGCCACCAAATGTCAAGGGGCAACCTTGACTTCCACCCTTATTAGGTTATAGTAAGATGATCCCATTCTCTCAGCCTCCTGCCAGGGTGATGTCAAAGAAACTGAGCAGAACACCAGTACTGCCTACCTGGTGGTAATGAGGCCTCCTGTCCTGAAGGTGTCAGTGGAGATAATGTAGGAAACCTGGACCTCTATTCCACCTGCCATTACTGAGGCACCCCATGCTAGAGTGATGTCAACGAGACCTAGTGGAAGTATAGGACTTTTACCACTGTTCAGCACTAAGGAGGCTGCACCCTATCCATGGTGTCAAGAGTAGTAACACACTCCTACTGCCCCCCACCCAAGCCAGGGAGGTATCAGTGGAGGCCTAAGGATGAGTCAACATCCCACTTGCACCAAGCAGCAATGAGGAAATAATCTCTCAAATGTCAATGATGGTCAAGTGGAGAACCTGAACTTGTCTTCTAACCTGGTAGTAGTGACATGATACACCTTCTTTGCCCACCAGAGTGATGTCAGGAAAAAACAACTAAAATAGGGGTTAAAGAAAATGCAGAGCAG
>PVKM010005641.1:0-47083 GCA_004027735.1 Carollia perspicillata
TTAAAAATTCAGTTCTCAGGCCCATCTAGGATTTGTCTGCAGTAGGTCTCTGCAGGTGCATTTTCCGTGAGCACTCTAAGTCATTCTAATGTGTGTGGTCAATACACACCACTTTGAGAGATGCCCTGTGTGGGGCTTGGTAAGCAATTCTTCAAGATTTAGACTCCATGTTTTTATGCTACAGGACTTTTGCAAGTTTTTTTTAAGCAGTGAAAATTTGGTTAGTTTCAGAAAGTCTGGTTGTTTGAATTTGTTTATGGTACTTAATAATTTTTCTAATATGAAAACAGATAATGAGCTCCTAAAAGGATATTGATAAAATTTAATATTTCTCTCTCATACACACACACACACCCATACACACAGAAAGAGTTCACACCTCCAGATGCAAGGAATCTCTCTTCTACCAAAAAAAGTATTCAGAAAATCAGCTGTGCTAGCCTGAGAATTCTGCGGAGTTTGAAGTGTCTATATTCAGAAGCAGCGTGAGACATCAAATGCTCTGCATATCAGTGGGTTCGGGTAGAAAAGAAATTTAAATAAGAGATGAACTATGCTGTAGGGAGGTAAGAAGTACTTATATGCAACCTGACCTGCCAGTAATAAGCCGAAAGGGCATATGTTCATGCTTATGTAAATCTTCATGCTGCTTTACTAATTAACATTTGTAAAAATCTTAGGGAAATTTTCCACAGGGTTAATGCCTTTCTTTACCCCTTTATAATGCATTGTTCTCTTAAGTTTTTTTAATGGTAGTTAGAATCCTATAGTAGGAATCACGTTCTTGATTTTTTTTGACAGCATTGCCACATTTTTATCCTTTTGGTGTTTTTTAATTCCAGACTCTGCATTTTGACAGCTCAACCCTGTTGATTAATGCCTCGTAGGAACCCCTATATGGCCTGCCTGTTAGCGATCTAATTTTGTGCTGGAATGCCTGGGCTGGTATGTTGAACCGATTCACCACCCAGGTGGCTACATTTGGACTAAATGAGCTGTGAAGGGTTTCATCTTTGCCCATCACAGTCTTCCTTAGCAGAGCCCCACAGTATGCAGCCACTGCTTCGACATGATTTGTCACAACCCATCAATAGAAAATAAATTATTGCCATTCTCACTTGTCAATGGGCTTGTCTTCACTTCAGCTGGCCTAATGATTGGAAGCTCAAAGGGAACATTTCCCATCTTTGTGGAGCATGATTATAACCGAACGCACTGCTCCCCCATGCATCTTGGCCAGTAAAAACACGTAGGGAAAGCAAATTAATTGGCTGTTTTGCGCCAGTGATTAGAACATTACACTTGAAGTCTGCAGAAACTGATATTAGGCAAGCAAGATTAGGTCAGTTCTGACTTTTATTTGCTTAGTGCAACATGATTAGCAACTGCTTCATTCAAGGTTAGTGCACTTGCTGCCGCAGAAAAAAACATTCATAACATAATGATGCTGCATACCTTTAAGCTGATAAGAATGTTCCAGGCAGAAATCAAAAATCTCTTTGGGCAGGAAGCAAATGAGGAGATATAACAGAGAACTCATCAAATGGCTTTAGAGTCATTCTTATGTCTGGCACTTTTGAAAATTATATTCCTAGGAAACCCACTCTGCAGGTTATATTTGCAGAATGTAGAGACGGTAATTGTGTCAGTTCAGTAGACAAAGAATAAAAGGACCCAAGGAGCAACACAAAGTAGAAGGTGACACCTTTCAATGAACTAATGAAAAATGAGCTTGCTTTAAAAGAAACAGAAAATTCCTCTTTATTACAAACTACAAAAAAGAGCAAGAAGAGCAAAAGATACAATGGCAGGGCATCAAGTTAGACCTCATAATTAAATTCAGAGATGCAGTAGATCAAAGAGGAAACTATATTAAAAAATTAGGTCTAGGGTGTAGATTTGCATTTCTCTGTTAACAGCTTTGCCTGCAGTTTAATGCCAAGAGGCTTTATCTAGCAAAATAATAAACAAAGATGTAGAGTACAAGTAAAAGAATGCCTGTCACTTTAATTATTTTAAATATGATAGTGATTTAGCTTGGGGCCAAGTATCCAAAACTAAGCTATTTTTATTATTGCCTTACATTGTTTACCACCACCCAAAGATAGAAGAGGGAAAAATACTGTCAGTAAAGATCAAAACCTGGCTCCTAACTTCCAATCTCTCCAGCCTTCTTCGTGGATTATTTTTTCCATGTCATTGTCCAATCTTTAGCCAGGAGATGGATGCCCCAACTAAATTTTCAAACAATGCCCCATTTAGAAAAACTATTAGTGTAGTTTCATGTTCATTTAATTTAGCTCAGGTTTCGTCACTGTCTCAGAAGGTATCACCTGTGGTTTCACTAAGAACACTAAAATGCTTTTCCTTGCTATCAGTGATTCAAATATATAAAAAATTTTCCCCATATCATAGACATTTTGGTTTACCAAATTCTTGGTAGTTGCTTCATCTTTTACTAGCATGAGTTACCACTGTCTTCTGGTGTTTGGAGACCTAATGTTCTTGGGCTCTGAAGTTACCTTTCTGTCTTCTGGATTAAACTCTCATGTCATTATGGTGAATTCTTCCTTTCATGTGGTCAGTGGTCCTTGCCATCAAAGTCTTGCTTGCTCAAGGCCTTATTTCTCCCCACCCTCTACTGCGTCTCCAGATTCCTCTGTTAAAGCACACGGAATGTTTCACTTCTCCTTCTATCTCATTTTTGTCTAGGACTATTCAAGTAAGACCTACTTCTTATTTGCTTCTCTTTTGTTGTTGTTGTTTACAATCACTGTTCTCTATTGAATCTCATCTGCTCACATTTGATCCAAATGGAGCTTCTTCGTTTTAATTCCTAGAGCATCATGTTTCCTACAAAGTTAATCCTTAACTATACTGTGAAATGTGACCATGTCTTTTACACATACACACACACATACATGCAGGCACAGGCACACATGTATCCAAGTAAAAATTGCTGTCTTTTTATAAATTATGTGCCCATTCCTGAATAAACACTGAGAACCTAGACAGGAGAGAGCACTTGATATAGAAATAAATAAATACACGGTTGTTACTCTGTATTAACACATATGATTGCTGTCAATACTGCAAATATTCTTGTGTGATTTGAATGTGTTCTTGTGATGTTTAATATTTATTAGATAGCAAGGATTTGCACTACACACATCTGTGCCCCATAGATTTGTGGCTGAAAGAATAAAATTTTAAACACAAAGTATTCTTCTGTTTCTCAAACTTTTCCCAATCAAGTAAGCAGAAAGGTTGACATCTTCAAAGTGAAAATAAATGATCTCTCCTCTTGCACTCCTGTTTATATATTGTGCATAATTGGAATTATTAAAAGTATGCAATGTTAAGACTGAGAAGTAGTGCCTTACAAAACAAGTGCATCGAGGCTTTATAATATATAAAGTTACACTGAAGAGACAACTTTATTTAGAAAAGTGAAGGGTCTGAGATTCTCCCCTCCGTACACACTAATAAGATGGCCTGACATATTTTCGCAAATGCTAACGAAAGATGCAAGACCATAGGAAAGAGGCAAAGACTTTAATTACTCAGCACACCCTGAGAAACACCAGCTTCGTGCTCCTCTTGGTTACCCTTGCCCCTCAGGTCCCACGAGGCAGTGCAGAGAGGCCCATGTAGATGCTGCAGACACAGTGGGTCTGTGCTGCAGCTAAGAACTCACATTTCGGAAACCCAGGTTTATAAGGGAGCTGCTAGCAAACCTACCTAACTTTGCCTCTGAGGGGGCCATTATCTTTATTATAGTACTGGTAAAGCAGTAAATCTGCTCTCTGCCCAGAGGGAGTCACTACCTCTACCTTCCAAGGCTCATTGTTATGCAAACATTTTTGAAATGCAAACATCATTGAAAAGGTAATCTGGGACAAAAGTTATCACTAGATATGTAGAAACACCACAGAGAACTTCCACCTCAACAAATTTTTAAGCACGATTAATAATATTATTAATTAATATTAATCATTAATAATGTAAATGATAAATTGGGTAATGATATCAATGCATAATAAAATTAATATGAATACTAATAACATTAGGTACTTCTATGGTCCAGATTGCTCTGTAAAGTATATTATGTATATTACATCATTTAATTCTATCAATAGCTCTCTGAACTAGGTACTATTATCCCCATTGCATACATAAGAAAACTGAGGCACTCTAACTGCCTTGACCTAAGAGGGTCACCCTGTTTGACTCCAGCGCCTGCTCTCAGTATGCTGTATAGATGATATTAATATTCTCATGTAATAAACTAGTCAAAACCAAATTTTGACCCATGCATTTCAGAAAGGAGGCATAAAATGTAGCTCCTAATAGGGTATTGGAGCAAGTCTACATTTGACTGGTTATAATCAATGTCAATTCCATACACTTGTATATTGCTTGGTAATTGACTATGGTCTTCACAGATATTTTTTCATTCATTCAAAAATTCTTGTCCACTACAGGCAAGGGACTATGCTTGGAGCTAGTGAACAGACATAGTGTAATAACTTTCACTGAGTAGTCATGAAGACAGACATTAAACAAATAACACACAATTACATGTTCAACTACAGTTATGCACTCTTGGTCTCGATCAGCCTATTCTCCCAGATTCAGTTGCCATTTATATGCTGATAGCCCCCCAGATCTATAACGCTGGCTTTGTTTCTGAGTGTCATATTTTTTTTAATCTGAACTTTTACTAGGCATCCCAGTGTTTCTTCCCACAAAAGCCATTTTCTCTGGTGTTGTCCATCTCAGTGAACGGCAGCACCATTTATCCTGTGGACCGATGAGACATTTTGGCATCATAATTTTCTTTTTGTCTAATGAAACCACCAACTCCTATTTTATCTGCCAAATATTTCCTGAATTAATCCCCTCTGCTGCTAACTTAATTTAGGCCACCTATATCTATGGCTAGACTCACCGCCATAGTGACTTACAAATCGGTACTGCAATCTCCTATCTTGCCCGCCCTCTCTAATCCCATCTCCCGTTTTCAGCTAGAATGCTACAAAGCAAACCTGGTTAAGTCATTTCCCTATCTCAGAAACGATGTTCCTATAGTCCTTAGTATAAAATAAATACTTGGCACAACACACAAAAGTGCTTTATGATGGGAGCCCAGACTCACTTTTTACCTTCTTAACCTTTCAACTCTGTTTTCCCACCCCAGACAGCATTGTTCACATATGTGAAAGTACAGTGTTCTTTCTCACCTGAGTGATAAGGGAGCTGTTTTCCAGTTTGAAATATTACTTTGCTTCTCCGCCTTCACTCTCCTGCCCCTCCCTCCAGCTTTGCCTGGCCAACTTCGATCCTTTTAATTCTGCAACATCGTTCTTGCTGGGAAGTCTTTGCTGTTGCCCCTGATCTGGATTCAGCCTCCTTCCTCCGGGTTTCCGGCGGCACCTGCACTTCTCTGACCACAGCACCTGTGTGGGACTGTGTCTGACTTTCTGCTTGCTTCCACGCAATACTCTAAATCCCAGGAGGAACAGAACTGTGTCTATCTTGCTTGTCATTCTATGCAAAGTGCCAAAGTATCTAGCACACTCTCACTACTTTTTAATGAATGAATGAATATATGCAAAATGAGTGAAGGAGTAAACTATGTCTCCTACAGTTTTCCCTGCAACGAATGTGATGCATGGAGAAGAGAGGCTTTATAAAGGTGAGACTTTCCCCTCCCTTATTAAGTAATCAGGGATATATCTGAAAAGAAATAGAAATAAACCCCTCTGCGGGGAGAAAGGGAAACTCTTCAAAATAGACTTTTACTCATTGAGGCAAACCTATGATATAAGAGAAGTCCATTTTCATTTGAGCTTGGTCTCCCTTTAACATCCTTTGCTGATTAGCATCACTTTCCTCCTCCTCCAGCCTCTTCCCCTAATTAGACACCCAGTGATCCTGCTGAGCTTCGCTGACCAGAGCCCTCCACTCCAGTGACCCCCAGGCTTGCTCTTGGAGAGATTCCTTGGGCCTGGACCATCTTTACTCTCGCCTTAATCAAACCTCATTTTTTAAAATTCTTCTTTGCAAACATAACACTGGCTGATGTCCTAATGGCTCCCAGTGATCTAGGAAACTATTTTAGCAGTCTAGGAGTTAAAATGTCTCAATTCAATGGAAAGATAATAGTAAAGCCTTAAGCAACTGTGACAAGTCACTGAGTTAAGTATGCTTCAAATAATCTCCAGTCAAACTCTTTTGCCTAAATTTATGTGAGGGCCTAGCCTGACTTTTGACAAAGAAACATCACCACAATATTTTGAATTATATGCATGAAATACAATATTTGAGCAATCTAAATAAAAAAGTTACAGCAACATTAACACACTTCTATTTTTCTATTGAGGAATTCATTAATGAAATAAAATAGGCAAACAATTTCAAAGAGCAAGAGACAAAAAGCAAAAGTTTCAGAAAGACAACTTTTCTAGTTGTAGAAGGCCGCAAGTGACAAATATGCAGGAAATCAAACCACAGTGGGATGACAGTGAAGGAAATTGAAAAGGAGGGTTAGAACGGCAGTTGAGAGGATACAAGGGCAGAAACCAATAAAAGCAGTAAGA
The DNA here is from genome assembly GCA_004027735.1 of Carollia perspicillata. Lineage (NCBI taxonomy): Eukaryota > Metazoa > Chordata > Mammalia > Chiroptera > Phyllostomidae > Carollia > Carollia perspicillata. The sequence continues at coordinate 6,603 of PVKM010005641.1, forward strand.
AAATGGGCCTTGTGCTCATGACACAGAAGTGTTCCTCCAGCAGGTGCATTTTACACAGGAGGGAGGACAGACTGGTGCGAGCAGGGTGAAGGAACACCACTGATTCGGGAGTGGAGGCAAGGGATTCCCAAGGTAGCACGGAACAGAGCAGATTTGTCCTTAAATGGGATGTGCTGTTGTGAAGAGTCAAATATTTTAAAAAACTGATAAGCTGAAATATTGACAAAGAATATAGATATATGTCTGGAGCTAAATATAAGATGAAGATGGAAAGAAAGATTTAGGAATTAAAGTCCCTTCTATTTTTATTATTGCTAATCTCATTTGCTTAAATAGTCTATTTGTATTCTGTATGTCCTCCATTTTCCCTGATTAAGCTTCTTAAAGCCATTTGATATATCATTCTAGTTATTGCTTTATTGGCTATCTTCTCTACCTTATCTCCCTATTACTTAGTACCTTGACTTTTTGCTTCTTAAGCTTTTTGAAAAAGGTGGGCCTCACTGTTGAATGCTTTTTCTCGTGGTCACTTAGTTTACCTAGCCCAACTCAATGTACTTTTTTAGTCCTAATCTAATCTCTGGAATTTGAACTGATGAATACTTATTTTTTCATGAAACTCTCTTGCTTCTTTCTTCCTTTCTCTCCTGGTTGTCCACCTCCCCATCTAATCAGTCCCTCGAGCTCCTCTGCCACCTAGCCCTAGTCCCCTACTCTTAACTCTACAATCCCTTTGACTTTCTTGTCACATCCTGTCAAACAAGCATCTAGGCATCCTTGAGGACTCTCACATCCCTGACCTCCCTGACAAGATCCAAACCTATATTTCCAACTCAAGATACTTCCATTGAAATGACTCCCGGGACTTCAGATTCAATCTCCAGACTGGCATTCATGATATCACTGCCTCCTCCCAACCTCATATGGGCTCCTCTATTGTGATTTTGGTGTATTTAGGGAAGACAAGTCTGTTGTCCCATCTGAAAGAGTCTATCCCAGCATGCTTTGTTTAGGTTGATCCAGCACCCCTAATATATCACCTTAACATTATTCTGTCACTTTGAAATTATATTGATAGATCAGCTGGTTCATTTGACCCTAAGTAGACACAGGTGAGGATCCCCCCAAACCTAGAATTTAACTACATGTTTACATGTTTAAACTTCAGTCACCTTCAAAGTACTTTCCATTTGATGCAATACACCTATTGAGATTTTTTTCCCACTGCTCCAAACAGTTTTTGAACTCATTGATTTTGATGCCTTTATTGCTTCTGCCATTTTTTATTTTACTTGTTCCACATTGGCAAAACATTTCCCTCTGACGAGTTTTTCATCCGAGGAAACAACAACAAAAAGACATAGCTTGGGAGAGATCAGTTGAATAGGGAAGGTAGGGCATGGGGTCATACTGGTTTTGGTCAAAAACTGCTGAACACTCAGTGAGGTTTGGGCAGGTACAGTCCTAAATCACCCATAAGGAAATGGGCAAACATGCATTAAGTGTTCAAAAAAAAAATTTACTGAAGTTGAATGCAGCCTCTCACAACAATGCCAGCTGGTACAGATACAGATGGGTTCCTGGAACACTCACCTAGCAGGGGAAGCCTGTACTGCAAGAGTCCCACCTTCCAGAAGATACTACTAGTTTTTTTGGAGACCTATCTTGTATTGGTTCTCTCTAACTGTAGGGAGCAGAGAACAAGGTAAGAATGTAGCAAAAGCAATGTTTAAGCAAGATCACTCTGATGTAAATTGAATTGGATTTAGTTTGAAGCTGAAAATTCAGTCTGAGACTCTTGGGATAAAAAGGGTAGTAGTAGCAGTGGTGATAGAAAAGAAGCATTTGTGAAAGACATGCTGGGAGAAATGTTGGTGGGAGCCAGTTCCATTTAGCTGGAGTAGAAGATAATGTTTAGTTGCTGCCATTTAGGCTTTTTACTTGGCTTTTAACACTAGTCAGAAGGAATAAAGCAATTCATTTGTGATGATAGGCGATAAAAGGCAGGGAATGGCTGGTGGAGGACCCTGGGCCCCGCCTGCCAGCTTCCTGTTCACAGTAGAGGGTTCAGTCCGTCCTGAGCAGATTGGTATAAACACTGCTGGGGTTGCCGGGGGAGATGAGCCATTTTTCCTCATTTCCTCACCTCTCCTTCATAGAAGAGAGTCACGGAGATTTTCTCTGAGAACTTTCCAATGCAGGAGTATTAGGCAGACAGCTAAAAAGGAACACTAAATAATTTGCTGATTTTTTTACACATGTCTAATTCTCTATTATTGCCCTTTCTTCAGTGACAGTTTAGGGAAACCGAAAAGTACAGAAACAAATCAGATTAAAATCTATATTTTAATCCTCAGTTGCCAAATTTCTGTGAATCTCTGTTAATTAAATAACTCAAATCAGGCCCTCATTTACACATTTACTCTTTAATTATTGTGATTATCTTCACTTTAAAATTCCACATCAACTAGAAATGAGTCCCATTAAAAATATTATGACAAGTTGATGTTGACACAGGAAAATATGAACATTTCAAAGAATTTTTTCCTTCTTTTACTGTACATACATGTAGGAGTTGAATATAAGAGATTTATTGAACTATTTCAGAGTTCAAATATCTTCCAAACTTAAATTATTCACATTTTTAATTTTCCATTTTGTTTGGTGAGTATAGAACAGTTTCAAATGACTTATGTGTCATTTCTTATTGCCTTAAAATTGAAACAAATAGCATAATCTAAGAACTTGCAAGAAAATAAAGGACTTCACTCTTATGAATGCGTAAATGTGCATTCTCACTGGCATCTCATTTCATTGCTTTTGCACATGGTAGCTTCCATTAGAGATGAGCGGAGCCCCACAAGTGAGGAGTCATAAAGGGTAAGCTTCCACAGTGGTCCACGGTTACCACACAGCCAAGTAGTGACTAAAACCCTGATGTCCCATACGTTATTGGCAAACTCAGGATCACCTAGGGCTGAACAAGTGGCCCACAGGACAGTGTATTTAGTTATGTATACCTTGTTGTAGATAAACCTGTATTTTAGAATGGCAGTTTTGGCTTAAATTTACTCTCTTAAAACATGTCAGGCTCCAGCCAGGTAAACCAGTTAGTTACAGCACCATCCTCATAACAGTCACCAGTCAGGGCACATACAAGAACCAACCAATGAATGATAAAGAAGCGGAACAACAAGTCCATGTTTCTCTCTCTCTCTCAAAAAGCAAAAACCAAACCAAAACAAAACAAAAGAACATTTCAAAGATAGAAAGTTATTAGACCAGGGTAGAAAATGCAGAGCTATGGTCTAGGAAGGACTTTTCTACTCTTCACATATTCAGGTATCAGTGTTCCTTTTTTTTTTTAAGGGACAAAATTCTGTTATGGAGATTTAAAGTGTCACCATTGAGAACATAAACACATGTATAGGACTGGAAGCCCATGATTCTTAGAGTTGGTATGAACTGTAATCAGAGTCACTTGTAGAGCAGCAGATTTTTTTATTAAAACAAGAAGGTGAGAATTCTGCAAGCTCTCATTGTTGGGTTCTCTTATAACTCTTGGGTATACTATTCAATAATATGCACTCATGGGGCTCATTGAATGAAGGTAATGAAATTTGGAGAACATTGAATATAGGCAGTGTTTGGTTAGAAATCATCACAGCATGTAATAACAACATAACAGTTAACATAAATATGTATATATTCTGGGAATGGAACACCATCAGTAACTCTAAGGTCTCTAGGTGAAGGCTGTGTGCCTACAATGGAAACCACAGAACTATCTTCCTATATCAACAACACATCAAAAAAACAAACAAAATATAAAAAACAAAAGGACTGGAGCAGTAATGACACTCCAGAAACTACCTGAAAGCCCTGGAATCCTGAAGTATCGCTAGTTTCCCAAACCCAAGTGCTCTTCACATGTTTGCCTTTTTCATGCTTTGTTACCCTGTGCCTTGAGTGCCTTTGCTTCTGTTTGACACCTAACTCGTACTCCTCCACCTGAAGTGAGTTCCAGCCATCCTGCTATCAGAAAGCCTTGCCTGACTCGACAGGCTGGGTGAGGGGCTCTTCTCCATCCAACTACATTCCACACATATCTGTAGAAACCATAATACTTGAAAGTAATTGCTACACTGTAAGTGATCTGAGGGCAGAGAACATGTGTACCTTTTCATCTTTCATTCCCTTTCTTTGGCACAGAGCTTGTTACTTCGTGGGCATTCAAAGAATGGCTGCTGAACAAAACCAAATAGCACAATCAAACATTCCAGAAGAGGTCTGAGGAAACAGGAGATTGCTAACATACCATAGAGTTGACCCTGGGCTACAGTAACATTGGAGTGATTTGTCCAAGAATTTACCCCATGTATCTTGCCTCTAGGCTCTAATGCATGTTCCTTCCTTCCCACTGCATGCTTCTTCCCATCACCTGCTAGATCCTGCCCATGCTTCAAGGTCTCCATTAAATCCTTGTTCCCAATGAATTTATTCCTTATTTTCTAACTGGATATTATTCCTGTGACCTTAGTACATAGATTTTTGTTGTTATTGTTCTATGAAATTCAGTTTATTCAACTTCAGGTTCTTATTGCTTATATAGTATTTATCTCCTATCTATTTCTTGCTTTTGCACTGGTGATTACTAAGCTTTATACATACTAAGTACACTTAGTTCTCTAATTGAATGCTATTAACCTAAAGCAAAAATGATTTTTAATAATGATATATCAGAAATAGTTTATAAATATAACCTTGCTATGGTCATGCATTATAAATAAAACAAGTGTTTTCTTTTAAAACATTACAAGCTATATGAGAAGATTAGAAAAGTGTATTCACAGTATTTCAATACAGTAAATTTAGATAAGAAGAGACAACTACCTAAACAAAATCCTGCAAATCCCAACAGATTCTATTAATTAAGAATTTGTATTTTCACATGAATGTTCATAGTGACTTTATTTGTAATAGTCAAACACTGGAAACAACCCCAATGTCCATCAACAGATGAATGGATAAACGATAAATAAATGAAGGAATAAAAATGAACATATTGTTGTAACAACATGGATGAACATGAAATAATTGTCCTGAGTGAAAGAAATGAGACAAAAAGAGTATGTATTGTGTGATTCTATTCATATAAAACTCTGGAAAATGAAAACTAATCTATGGTGACTAAAAGCCAAACTGTGGTTGCCTGAGAATGGGGAAGGGTGGGTGGGAGACATCACCAACAGGCATGTGGGGATTTTGGGAGATAATAGAAATGCTGAAAACTTAGTAACTTGTACACTTTAAATAGTATAGTTTATTATCAATTATATCTCAATAAAGCTGTTGTTAAAATTCCTCTAAAAATAATTCATGATCAATAATTTGATCTGGTTCTTTTATACATTTTTATACATGTTGAACCAATGTAAAAGGGATAAATTGTATTAAAAGTTTTAGGCCTATTTTAACAATGGAATGAAAACTAATAATATTTTCCTATATTTTAAATATTAAAGCAGACTCTTCTACCTGGAAACAAATATGCATTAGGATGAATTATATTTTAGCCTCTTCTTCACTATTGACCTATCCGTGTGAATTTTTACATGCCCAGTCAAATTTGATTTTTTAATAATTTAATCTTTATTATATTTTTCCCATCACCATTCAGCCCTTTTATATATCCCTCCCCCAGCAATCACCACACTGTTGTCTATGTCCCTGAGTTCTTTTTCTTTTCTGCTCAATACCTCCATCCTCTAAACCCCCTCACCAGCTGTCAACTGATTTCTTTTACTCATTTTATAATTAAAAAAATAAAGCTATGCTATTAGAATTCTTACAATTCATTTTCTCTCTTCCAAGAGAATCAAGTATTGGGCTTCAATCGCATTGCGAGAGGGTGCTGATAATGCTTACCCTTCCACATAAAGTATATAAAACAAACTGGAGTCACTCATGTCAACCAAGATGGCCACCAGTCACCCTTAACATTTTGGTTCAGAGGGGAGCTACCTAAGTCAGAACAGACACATCTGGCAAGAAGACACACCCAAGATATCTGCACACATGATCAGAACATCCATGTCTTCAGAGTGGGACCACCCATAGATAGGCTCCTGGGGAACTTCCCCACTTGCTATCAGGGGTGCCAAGACATTCACCAGAAGGACCCAGAAAGGTGGAGCACACCATTTCAAGGTATGACTGAGGCAGCACTGCTGAGACAGCTGAGCTCCACACACCAGAGTGCTGCTCTACGTCATGCTGATCTCCCTTGACATTGGCTGCTGGCGGCCGTGCCTTATTGGATGGAGGACTTCACCTGCCCTGCTGCCCACTTGGATATGGAGATCCTTCCTTGCAAGATGCTGATGACTCCCTCGCCCACTGTGCTGCCTCCTGGTCCTGCTGACTGAGACTCTGGGACTCAGCTTTGTTCTTCCCCATTGACTGCTCTGTGTGTGTGTTGTATTTCTCTTAGATTGTTACAGTGTGAGTAGGATATTAATATATGTTGATGTTCTACCTTGAGTGAACCTGCATTCAATAAAACCTGAGTGAACAGCATAGTTCCTGTGTATGACTCTTGTCTATTCCTTGGTGCCGGGCTGCTCAGCAGGCAGCTAGCCAAGCAGTTGCCTGGCTGACCTATGGACAAGACTATATCACAAACAGACGTTCCCTGTCATGGAAAATCTAAGTAGTCCCTAGGAATAAGGCATCAGTCTTACTCTTTGGTAAGAGTAAGACTTTGGTAAGTTCCTCCTATCATTGAAGGAACAAATACATTCTCATTTCTTTCCCCTTCTCCCTGGAGAACCTTGTCTCTTTTTGGTGAAACTCACTTCCCCTGTTCAAAAAGAATAAGTGTAAGTGTTGGAAGTTAGGAGGGATGTCACTTGTTAGCTATTGTATCAGTGTTCATTTTTCTCACTTACGCTTTTGCCTATCTGTTTCAGGCAAAACTGCAGTGTGTAATTCTCCTTAATCATCTCATCTTTTCATTTCCATTTACTACTCTACTTTCTTTTTTTTTTCCTTAAGCAAGCCCTGGACTACACAGGACTACTTGTAATAAAACATTTTAGGTTGAAAGAAAAATTAAAAGTCACTTGTTACAACCACTGGACAGATTACCCTCAAATCCAAGGCAAAGAAGAACAACTGTACTACGCTGCAAAGCTAACTGTTTCAGCTAATTGGATAAAGTAATCTATGCCAAAACCACTGGGAGAAGATCTAAGGAGATTCTTAGGCCTTCCTCTTTTCTCCAGGAAGCCAATATATTCTAGTGGTGATTTACTACAGACAGTGTTTCATTCTATATTTCAAGTGAGAGGGAAGAAGAGAGAAGAGGACGGTGAAATGGCACAGGACGGAGAGGTGCTGTGATGTTTTTTAGAAGGTGGGAGCAACATTTTGTCCTGTGCATAAAACTTGACCCCACTTATCACCAAGAAAAACAACTTTTTAGATGGTGGCAAGTGAGTAATGTAGAAAAAAAAAAGCAACGATTTAAGTAGTGACCATGTTATTTTTCTAAATGGGAAGCTAACCTGCAAAATCACAATGAAATGTGCCAAGGGACCACTTGTGACCAGTGATTGGAATGCCACTATATATTTCTGTGCAAAGATACACTCTTGCACAATTAGCTCTCAACAATCATAAAAACATACCTCGGTGCAATAAGGCATCATTTATGTTTTTATGATGCTCACATGAAAATAAGTTATGCTTTATTTAACCACACATATACCAGATACTCTTCATTTCTAACAGTGTCAGTGTTTTTATTAATAAAAATCAATATATTAAAAGTACATTTTGACCAAATAATACTATACCTTTTTGTTGCTGCTGCTTTTGACTTTAAAAATTAATTTCACATTTCATTTTACCATGTTACAATCCTGGTGGCATTAATTATAAAACAGTAAAGCACCACTATGTGACTTATTAAAGGCAGAGAGTTAGTCAGGGACTAGCTAGTTATCTGTGTCATCATATCCAGGGTGCATGTCTCCTGAGGCCCATGCCAGGCTCTTCTTCAGCTCAAAAATGCACCCCTGGGGACTGCGTCTTGTTGTGAGTTCTCATTGAGGTCCTGCTGGTGGTCTTCATGAAAACTGACTGACAATGGAATATGTCTGTGGCTTCGCTCATCAGTTTGCCACATGTTCTGTCCCTCCAAGCTCTTCTTAGAAAACAGAAGCCACATACGTTAACTCTATCATGTCATCTTTCAATAAACATTTTCTAAGTGAAACGAATATGTTAAACTCCACAAATAGTTTTCTAAGCACTCCTGTACAGATATTCCAAGTCTGTCTAAGATTTTCTTCTGACCCAGAAAGTGTTATGAAAAGAACAAATGAATTATTTTCCTTTTTAGGAAGCAGTAAATATGTCTTCTTTAATTGTTATACTAAATATTCTTTAACCAACAACATATGCTTGCTAATAATTTTTGTCTTGCAGAAATGTGAATATTTTCTAACGGGAGGCATTTAAAATGCCTTAGTTGAAGATTGATTCAAATAAAAGACCTCTTTTGGATTTATTTCAACATCTATCAGGTGGTATTTTTCCAATAGTCTTTATCCTTTGCATTCATAAGAGTTTATATCCAACCTATAATTATTTTCTGCTAATTAAAATGATTCATGGTTAATTATTTAAAATGACTGTCTTCAAAATCCAATCCATTTCTTGTTATGACATTAAAAAAGATACAAATAAAATACCAGAATAAAAATTTGTCAGAAGGAAATACTTTCTAAATTTTCTTTAAATAGCCTTAAAATCTTTCTCTATCAGCAAAGGCCTCATGTCTCCCTACTTCAATCTATGTCAACTAGAGAAGGGGAACTGAACCGTGAAGAGATGGCTATCAATGTTTTTGATAATTACTAAAGATTATTTATGTTAACTATATAGGAGTAATTTATTATATTTTCAAAAAGATTTTATTTATTTTATTTTTAGATAGAGGGGAAGGGAGGAAGAAAGAGAGGGAGGGAAACATCAGTGTGTGGTTGCCTCTCCTGGCCTGCAACCCAGGCGTGTGCCCTGACCGAGAATCAAACCAGCGACCCGTTGGTTCACAAGCTCCCAATCCACTGAGCCACACCAGCCAGGGGAATTTATTACATTCTTAAAGAAGAGTTATGAATCAATAAGACCTAACAATGGACAAGGGCAAAATAGTAAACATGTTAGCTTGGGACCCTGGGTGTCCAAAGATGTATTTTGAAGATGTATGCCTCTTTGTGGACTCTCATTTGGGTCCTGCTGGTGATTAAATATCCCTTTTCTGGGAGTGTCCCAATCTCACTCCACCCCTTCAAGAGGGAGCTCCTTTCCCCTGTTATCTCCTAGGGAGGCCCTGGACCTTCCTTTGTCTCTAAGCTAGGATCATGCTTTGTCTGAATTCTGCCCTTTTAGCCATTCTGACCTCACTCTCTATTTTGTTCTACTCTGATTATTGTACGAGACCCAACTGTGTTTCTAAGGGGGTGAGGTTGTCCTCTGCTTACATTTTTCTTAGTCAATAGCCTTAAAATAAAAATATATATGCTATATAAACAGTCCAATTTTCTACTTATGTTCATTGAGTATCTTCAGTGTTCAAAACTGTAAAGTTGTATAATCTCCTAAGTGAAGAAAGCTGAACATACCAATTATGTGATAATAAACAATTTTATTAAATTTGAACAAGGAGAATAAAGTTATAGATGCATAATGTAGGTGTAAAAAAATCTTTAGAAATGGCAGCTACTTTTGGGACTGAGAAAGCAAGAAGAGAAAATCATAAACCTGGGAAATGCTGGAATTATTGCTAGAGGAAAGCAAACTGCTCTCTCTCACTTTGGCCAGGACTGGTTACTTACTGCCTTGTTTGTCTTCACCAAAATTTTTTAACTTTGTTTGTTTGTTCCCTGCACCCCACCCCCCTCCCAGTGGGATTATAGCTCAACTTTTATAACAAAAATTAATTTTAAAAAGGTTTTTCTCAAACATCCAAATTTTTAGAATAGCCATGACAAAAACTAGAAGGAAAAAAACTTGATGATGTGACCTTATGAAGCCTGTGACAGTGACTGTCATGCTGGGTAAATAGTCCGTCTGTCCCTGTGCATTATGATGGGGCCATGTGACTAGTGCTGGCTGTGGACTGGGAGCAGATTCACCGCGTGTCAAAGCATCTGACCGCCAGTGGGAAGGGACCCTCCAGTGGACTCTTTCATGGCTGTGGCAACAGCAGAGCCCGTATTCTGACATGGCAGGTTCAAAAATGGAAGTGGCCTTGGTTGCTCCATCACCACATGGGGAACACTGTCCTGAGACTTGTCTGGGTTCACAGGTACTTTGCTTTCTTCAACATACATAAGTCACAACATGAATCTGTGCTGTGTGCGGCAGCGTAGGGCCCCACATTACATCTCTGTGCTGGATGACATGGTTCCAGGTAGGCCCACTTCTCGCCTAAATGCCAGAGGAAGTTCACACAGGCCGCATAGTGGTGTGTCCTTCAACACCAGCCCCTGTAAATGCAGAACTCCCTTCTTGTGTTTGCAGAAGTATGCCCATATTTTTCATATTTGGGAGACAGTATAAAAGATTACATACTGTTTGTTCGGGCGGCTGTTTCTTTTAAGAGTTAGTCCAAGCAACTTATTTTATTTTATTTTTATCCTCACCTGAGGACATGTTTATTGAATTTTAGGGAGAGGGGAAGGGAGGGAAAAAGAGAGGGAGAGAAATTTCAATATGAGAGAGAAATATCCATCAGTTGCCTCTTATATATGCCCCAACCTGGGACCAAACTCACAACCTAGGTGTGTGCCCTGACCAGGAATGGAACCTGCCACTTTTCAGATTACAGGATGATGCACGCCAGCCAGGACTCAAACAATTTTTTAAAACCATTTGTATTACTTTGCTTTCTGTAGTTCACTGGGTATACAAGAAAGCAGAAATGCTGACAGTAATAATAGAAGTTTTTTATCTAACTTTCTGGAAAATTGCTTTGCTATTCATACAACTGTTTGAAAATGGTTGCCAATTTTTTGTTGTATTTTTGTTTATATATCAAAAATATTAATATTTTAACCATTATCTATCTAGATAATGTTCAAAGATTATTAGAATTTTTTCATGACATTATTTAAATAAGATATTGGAGGCCAGGGAAATATTCAGTTACAGATTATTCATATGCATGGGACATCCATTCCATGAAATATTTTGTAGCCAACTCACATGATAATGTCGGAGAGTAACTTTCGGATGGGGTATGGTAACACTTATTTACCTGGTTGGGAATGAAAAGAGTTACAGCTAACATGCTGGCAACTGCATCTGCAAAATTATCTTAACTATAGCCCACCCTGCTTCTCAAAGTTTGAGTATATCTTTTGAATTTTTTACAGGTGAACATGCCAGTTACTTCAGGGAAAAAAAATAGAGAGCTATCATGAAAAGAACATTTAATGATATAAGAAGAAATAAAGAATAACTAAAGATGAAAATGACCTGGACCGCCAACTAATGGCAGCTACATAAAATTGCAGGAATTGACTTAAGGTACATTAAGTATTAGAAAAATAGCCAAAGAAACTTAGCATGAGGACAAATATTAGAGAGTAGGAATTGTCTGTTTTGAAAGCAGAGAATTGTCTAAATTGATTACAATGTGGTTATATTTCACATATACCTTTTGAAGGCCATATTTTCCTTCTCAAGTGTAATCCCTGTTGTTGGCCATGAATGTGTTTGTCTTTGCTTCCTTTGTACTTTAAGGAAATTAAAGTCAGCTGATATATTTTTACTCTCCACATTTGAATCTAAAGCAGAACAGTTCGCATTGAGGGTTCTAGTGGAACTTCATTTTAGTTATGTTTTAATAAAGTCTTATTTATATTGACTTCTGGGGTGGCATGGCATTCCCTGACTGATAAACTACTTGGGTTTACTTTTTTAGGGTGAGATTTTAATTTAATATGATAGATCCAACCATTGTTTTTCAGGTTTTATATGCATGCCTGGAAGCCTTTTAATAACTTGCAATAACAAACAAAATGAATGTGACTTTTAGGGTAGACACTCTTGTAATTGATATTTTTACCAACTCAGGGTATTTATTTATTTTGCCAAAAAATAAAGTGCATTCTTTCCATCCCTGGAGAATAAGAGTAATGGAATTGCAATGTAATAAAAAAAATTGTGAGCGATTCCATAGTTGCAATGAAAATATTTTATACAAATATATTTCTTGTTCCTTGCATAATTCACAGAAGGTAAAAGATTTTTTCTCTTTCTTAATAAATTCATTTGTCTTTCTTGTAAGTAGTTAGGGATCAACTACAAGTGAGAAAGAATATTTCTGAATATATTAAAATGTAATCATTAAGGTTTTTAAGGACTAAAATCCTACATAGGATAATTCTATAATAAAGCTAATTTATGTGAATTTACTTATATAAATTTTTATATTTATATGAAATAATTCTGTTATTTTAACTTTAAAAATTGTGTATTTTTAATACTGAAGAATGGAATTTTGGTAACAAGGGATTTTGGACATAGAAGTGATTTTGATAAGTCAAAAAATTCTGACCAAGTCCATAGGAGAGTCAAGATTAAGGAACACAAAAATAGGGAGTGCACCCTGACCAGCATGGCTCCGTTGGTCGGGCATCGTCCTCAGAGCAGTGGGTGGCTGTTGGTTTGACTCCTGGTCAGGGCCCGTGTCCGGGTTTCGGGTTCAGTCCCTGGCTGGGGCACGTGCAAGAGGCGCCCGGTTAATGTTTCCCTTTCACATCGATGTTTCTCTCCCCCTCTTTTTCCCTCCCTTCTCCTCTCTTTAAAAATAAATAAATAGCCCTGGCTGGTGCAGCTCAGTGGAATGAGTGCCAGCCTGTGAAGCAAAGGGTCGCTGGTTTGATTCCCAATCAGAGCATATGCCTGGGTTGCAGGCCAGGTCCCCAGTTGAGGGCACATGAGAGGCAACCACACATTGATGTTTCTCTCCCTCTCTTTCTCCCTCCCTCCCCCTCTCTCTAAAAATAAATAAATAAATAAAGATCTAAAATGAAAATAAATAAAATATTTTTTAAAATTGGGAATGCACAACTTAACCTGCTATGATTTTTCTCTTTCATAGCATTTAAGAACAGCTTTGAAAAGATCCAATATCCTGAGCAGATTAAACTTATTTCTACTATATGTAAGTAGCACGTACTGTAACTCATACTGACATGGTGCCCTGGGAAAGACAGGAGCTCTTGTGTAGGCAAGAGGCATTACTGAACAATGTTTTTGGGTGATAAACAGTAATGGAAATTTGAGATTAAAATGGCCTTTTCAAGGGAGTAGGTCACACCTATGAAAACAGAAGACAAGTATTTACGTCTGTCTTTCACGTCTTGAGGCTGAGCTTCTTCAAGTGTTCGTGCATTAGTCAACTTGACACCTCAAGGATCCCTGATTTTTATGAAGATGTCAACATGCTGGAAACATTTTTTGAATGACCTATTTTTTTTCAAAGTCTCTACTTGCCCAAGATTGAATGCAACTTTTCAGAATAGTTATAGGGCTGAGGGAACGGTGAATGAGCAGGGAGGGGGTGGCAGCAGAGAAGGGAGGTACAGAGGAGGTGGGGGGCACGCGATTTCAGTGCTGTGCTGCGGTGCCCATGCTTTGTCCCAGTCCTCCACACACGGAAGGAAGAGCCACAAATTAGTAAGCTGTGCTTGGAACTTGAAGAAATAAAATCCCCGAGTCTCAGCTTTTTAAAAAAATCTAGATTTAAGGGCAATGTCTATTTCAGAGATTAATGTGATGATAAAATTATATAATACATGCAAAAGCCACTCCAGGTGAAAGCATACAGAAGTATTTGAGGTTTGAAATGCATAGGTGCACTTTCACACACTGAGCCACACTGAAAAGTCTTGCAGGAGTTTTTACACTGTACGCGTATTTCTGATGTGATGGAAACAATAAAAAAAAAAGTTATATTATAAGAATAGTTGAAAGAAACACTGCCTGGTGTAGATGTCATCTGCGACATTGAACACTCTGAAGGTCCCATATGTCGCAAACCTTAAGGACATTCGAATATATAATCTCAAATGGCTTTGACCCATTATCAGCTATTGCTTCACTCATTAACATTTTCTTATTGTAAATCTTATTTTTATATACTTCTAAATTCAAGTTTAAATAGCCAAATAACTACATCAGACTTACAAACAATACCTAATTTAGTCACTAATCTAATCACTCATGGGAAAGAAGAGTTTGAGGGTTTTTTTTCCTCCAGATCTCCTTCATGTTAGTTACTTTCATTGTAGCAAAAAGTTTTAGGCAAGCTTATAAACTCCTGCTTATTTACAGTACTAAAATAAATTTCCTGTGTCACTCATTTCTCTTTCATGCCAGTAAACAAATGTTGCATGATACATATTGCAGGAAGAATCTGATACCAATTTTGGTTACTTCTACTAGCTTTTCTATTCTTTCTAGTTTTCAACATTGACTATCTTGCTGCTTTCTGAGATTATTGCCTTTGTATCCACCTACTTATGCTCATCAAGTCCTATCTATATTTCCTTTTAATTTTTGACTCTTCTTGTTTAGTTTATTGCTAATTTTATTCAGATGTTCCTCCAATAATCATCTGCACATTCTAAACACTTTTCCCAGGAGACTGCAAAAAGCCAAGCAAGTGTACTCTTGCACTGAATATTTTTTGACTTGGGACAGGGTGGTGTGGGTGCTTTTCTTTCTACAGAGAAGACCTTTCCATGGGAGTATTTGGTCTGAGACCTGAATAATGAGAAAGGATCAGCTGTTTGAAGGGTTGGGGGAGGAATGTTCCAGGGAAAGAGGGGGCAAGAGAAAAGGCTGCAGGCGAAGTGCACGTAGGGTGTGTTTGAGGAAAAGAAGGGTAGCAAGGAGGACGTGGGAAGTGAGAAGACACAGAGTCAGATGGGAGGGAAGCCATGTCACACAGGGTCTCATGGTAGTTCGCAGCTTTTCCAATTGTGCTGAAAAAAAAGTCATTGAGAGGTTTTATGTCAGGAGAGTGACAGGACCTGATTTATTTTTTAAATGGTCATTCTGGTCGCAGATGGATGGATAATGTGAAAGATAGGGAACCCTCCAGAACACTCCAGAACATTCTTATCTCCTCTGAGCTGCCCAGAATTTCCCCTCTCACTGAATTGGCTTTTAAGTAGGTGCAAACTTGAACTATTCCACTTCAGCTGTGTTGCACACAATTTGACCGAATGCCCTTTGACGGACTCCATAGCTTGGCCTCTGGTTCCTCACACTCCTCTGTGTTCTCCATACACTTAGCAAAATGTTCTGCATGTAACAGGCACACAGCAGACAGCACAGTAATTGTTGTGGAGCCCAATTATATAAACTGCTTATCCTTGCAAAACAGAAGGAACTGGAGACCTCCAGAGCTGAATGTCCCAAGTAGGAGGTGGCCCTGCAGATGAGCTGGTCTTGGCGACAGTGAGCAGTCTACAGACCAGGCCTTGAAGTGTTCTGTATGCACTGAGCCTCATTCTGTGTTGACATCTAAGAGAGTTCATCAACATGGGTGCATCAGACTAAAAGTTTGTTGAAAATCATCAAATGCTACATTTAAGATTAGTGTGTGTTATTATTTGCAGACTTACCCTCAAAAGAAAAAACAGTAAATAAAATTATACTCTAGTTAATGATATGCACACTATAGTGTTCAGGGAGAAGTACACTGATGGCTGCAATGGACTTTGAAATGCATCAAAAAATAATACGGGTTGATGGATGGGTAGAAGGATGCATAGATATGTGAAAGGGGAAATATAGTTAAATAGCAGAATCAAAGTAGCAGGTATCTGGGTATTTGGTGTAAAATCATTTAAACTTTTCTGTATGTTTGAAATTTAATAATAAACTGTGGTAAAAAGTTAGTTGAAAATGGTAACTGAAAAAGTCAAGAACCATGTGATTTCACTCATATGTGGGATATAAAACTAAAAATAAAAATGATCAAACAAGACAAAAAAACAAATAAAAACTCACAGACGCATCAACAGTGTGGTGGTTACCAGAGGGAAAAGGGGGTCGGGGGAGGCAGTGAAGGGTGAAGGCAGTCAAATACATGTGCAGGGAAGGAGACTTGACTTGGGGTGGTGAACACACAGTGCAATATGCAGATGATGTGTTATGGAACTGTACACTCCAAACCTATAGAATTCTATGAACTGATGTCACTCCAAGAAATTTAATCAAAAAAACTTAAAATGATGACTGAAAACAATCATATTGACAAAAATGATTAAGTTTATAGTCATTATACTTTCAGTTTTATGTGTCTGAGGTTTCAGGAAATCATCTAATCTTCACATAGAATACAGATTTAGTCTATGAATTAACAACTTTGAAAAGTGCCCCAGGAAGCAGTGGAATCAATTCAACTTCCTGTTGGCTTCATAAATTAAGAGTTTGGGTTATATTTACCTGTATTCTCTAAATATTAGTTATGTTTCTTATCTATAAAATTCAGTAAATAAAATCACAACATTAAATCGTTATTTAAATTTAGTGTTTTGTGATGCTTAATGATAATTGAATAAAATAATTACATATCACTTACAGGGCATGGGTGACAGCAAGAAAGTACAATCAACAGACTATAGCAATAGTCTCTCCTGAAACTCTCCTCTCCTGTCCTCTCCCCCGCCCTCCCCTCTTCTCCTCTCTCCCATCTCTCTCTTCCCCATCTCTTTTTTTCTGATAAAGAGAAATTGCAAAGTTTAGGTAAGCATGGCATTTCAAAGAGAAGGGAAATGATTAACATTAGTACAAGATTAGAATTCTATAACTAGATTTCTCTTTTTTTGGTATGAAATCTCTAAGATCCTGAAGCATTATTGTGTTTCTGTATACCATAAATAAAGATAAAGAAATTTTCTCAATTTGTACACATTTTGGTCTCCATTTTTCTCATCACTTAAGTTCTAGACAGTTTTTTTTTATGTATTGTTTTGTGACTATTTTAAATGGAAAAAAATGTTTGTTAGTCCTTTATAACAACAGAATGCGCATTACCACATTAACATTATTTTTCCTCTAGGAAAAATGAATGGAATATCTATCTGAAGTACACTTTTAACTTTTGGTTTGTATTGCTGACAATCGATACCTTGGAAGGAGACTTGGAGAGGCAGCACAAAACTGCATCAGCAGAGCCAACCTGTGGAACATGTTTAAAGCCAGCAGAAGCTTTAAGTTTGTAAAAGGTCTGCCCAGGTGTCAATAAATATGAGAAATGTGCTCAGAATTGTATGTGAATGAAGAGGTTGCATACATTTTAAGGCAGTCTTGCAGGAATACATTGATACACCCTTCTTGAAGTCACGCATATGTCATAGCAACATTCCTGGTACAAAATAATTCATTACTGTCTCTGTGCTCTAACTAGCCCCATGCAAAGGCACATCATTGAACCAAAACATATGGGGGCAACTATTCCATTATGCTGAGCTATGCTGCAATATCAATTTGCTGCTGTCTTACTCACATTTTTCTGCACATTTGCCAATGAAAATTTCTGCTCTAGAAATTATACTGTAGCACAGAAAGAAGTAAATACTGAGGTGGATTCCATTTCTCAAGACATATCAATATGAACCAGTGCTATTGTTTGTTTCCTGAGACAATACATTTGCACCTGTGCCTTAAGGAAGCAATAACTCTTAATTGCCCTTTGTATTTACAATTACTTAATTACTTTATTTTGCCAAAAATAAAGGTCATTAAAATCATCTTGCAGCATGACTTAAGTTTCAGAAGTAGCCTGCAAGTTGTATAGTCTTTAACTATGTTCCATTTAACACATTTAATAGATGTAAAAGCTCACAAGTGATGATATAAAGGATAATTTACGCTTGCAATGCATTTTTGTCCAATTAATAGATTGCCTGTGTGTTGCATGTTTTGCATGACAAAAGAGCAGAATATTAAACTGCCATTCATAATGAAAATGCACTTTGCAAATTAAAAGTGCCGAAACAGAAATTTTTCACCCTGTTTAGGAAATAAACAGTCCTTAACCAATTAAACTGCATTGTAATAATTCTATGATTTATTGCAAGTTGTTTAACTTTCAAAACTCGGCTAACCCATATTAAGGTCACAATCCATCATGTCTTGCTTGGAAAGCCAGCAAATAATGGCTGTTGTATTAGCTGCTTTTGATGATAGTATGAAAGAAGTATTAGCACTTGTCAACAAAACTGCTTACAACATAACATTAGCATGCATGGACTGCCGCACCTATTTATTATTCTGGCAGCTCCACACATATTGTTACAAGCTTATAAAACATTTTGTCGGGTGGAAACTGAATGTACACTGTTTGGTTTTCTGATAGACTGGCAGCATAAATGTCTGGGCTGACTTAGTTTAGTTTAAGTGTAAATAGAGACACAAATTCTTCAACCTGTTCTCTTATTGATACTGAAAAGTGCTGAATTATTCAGCATCCAACTCTTCTGTTTGTGTCTATCACAGTTATCAATTACCCATCAGTCTTCTTGTCAAAACAGAATGGATTAATCTGGCTGAAAATAAGACAAATAAATGGATACTATAACAGGGGTGTGGGGTTGCCAGACTGTTAAAGGGAAATCCAGGCAGTGACATTTGCCGTCAAAAAAGGGATCTCTGGCTTAAGTGAGCAAATGATTCCCCTTTGCGAGCCAAGAATGCACTTAGCTCACCGTAAGTAAATTAATCTGCCTTCGCTGACTGCTAATGCATCAGCACTGAGGTAACAGTTCGATTGATGAAACTCCTTCATGTTTAAATAATTTCAGTCATCGTTATTGTTTCTCACAGGAAATGCAGATACATTCAGATACTTTATCTTGGTAAAGAGAGATTTGCCTGGTAAATAAAGGGACCCATTTAACAGTGAAGTTATCGCTGACAGTTTTGTGCCACTTCATAGCTCTCAGCTGATGTGATACCAAGTAACTCTTTGCACAGATGGCTGGTGGAACCCATCCAACATCTGCAAAGTCCATCCCTGTTTTCTGTCCCAAACATTTTATTTGGAAATCTTGTTTGGCAAACTTCCTGAGACTCTGCCTAGCTGTTCAAAGTACATATTTCCGATCTATCTCATTTGGTCCTTCTATAAAAGAAAGAGCCAGCAAAGTGCTTTCTTATTTGGCACAGAAATTATAGCCACAGACTGAAGCAATTTTTAGGTTCCTGGCCAGAAAATTACAAGAATTTTATCTAAGATGCTTCCATACCGGACTGTTTTACATAGCCCTCGCTAACATCTGAAGCCTCACTCATGATAAGATCTAAGCCCCTGATCTGTATCTACTGATAGCTTACCTTGGCCAAAAGTTCCCCCTTGTTCTTATTTCCCTGGACATTTGTCCTAGCTCCTGTGGACACAGTCCTCATGTAGACTGGATGATGAGTTATTTAAGCAGCGTTACCTTCCAGGGCATGGCTCTGTCCACGTGATGATGAACGAACAGATTACTTTTGAGTCAATCATCATCTTTTCTTTTTCCAGTAGTCCATGTGAAGAATTTTAAGCATTTAAAAAGCAAAATAAAAACCTTCCCCTATTTGGGGAGTTCCAAAGAGGTCACATCAATAATTAAATTCCAGGTACAACTTATACAATTCTCCTACAGACTTTGACAGGCAGGAAATTTTGGTCTCCCATTCCCAGAACATTACCTCAAATTTCTCCTCAATGTAAATCAGTTTCCTGGAACTTCAGCATTAAAAGGAAATGTTCTAATTGGCCTGGTCACAACTCCTCTTTGCTAAATCTCATTCACTTGGTATATAATCCCAAGACTATAGAAGACAGCTATTTAAAATGTGCAAACACGACCTTCTCTTGAAATGAAGTGGTATTGTTGTCACTAGTCAATTTGTTTTACTTTGTCTCTCTCAAACTTCTTTTTTAACATAAATAACTCATTTATCTGGAAAGGTAGCAGAGTACAAAATTAGGAAAGGTCTAAACGTGTTTTCTAAGTTTTAATTTTTTTTTCTAAAATCAATTCTTTGCAATACCAGCAACTAAGTTAATTGACAGGTGGGTATGATGACCTTATTTCTGAATTCCAGATGTCACTTTCCATTCTTTGAGAAACATTTCATAATATATGCCTGTCACTTTACATCCAACGTGTCCAAGTCTAAACATTCTCTCACTGGCTCCCTTTCACCCATATCCCAATCCACTGCTAATTCCTGGAAGTCTGCCTCACAGCGTCTCTTCTGTTATTCTCCCTTCATTTACGACAGTCACCATGCTTTCGCAGCCCCAGCCAATTCACTCTTGTGTGTACGAATTCATTCATTCAGCAAGTGGGGAGTGCCTAACATGAGCACCCTCTCTGCCCCTGGTCTTCCCAACACCCCCGACTCTGGTCCTCTGCTGTCCTATGCATCTGTCAAGTAGCAATTCAAATGCAACCCGTTTGTACACTTTTTCTTATTCCCTCACTCACATGTGAGTTCTTACTTCAAGTCTCTATAACATTTTTCTGTTTCCCTCATCATACCATGAAGGAAACCCTGTCTCTGCCACTTACTAGCTATGTGGGCAGGTTATATAACCAACTAAAGCCTCAGTTTCTCCCTAAAATGAGATAATGCACATAAAATAGGCAGAACGATGACTGTGGATATTCGAATTTTTATTTGCTATATTAGTGTATGAGGCAGGGACCTATAAATGTTGTAACATTCATATGCTGAGAAATAATTGTTGGGTGTTTCCAAGGGGCTTTAAACTAGGTTTGCCTACTATCCCAGGTGGTGGGCCAGGCATCGAATTCTGAGCTAAATAGTCTGGAGCCATAGCCCCTGTCTTTGCATCCTGGCCATTGCTATGTACCAACTCAGCCGATTTATGGATTGATTGATTGATTGGTTGATTCTTTACTAATAATAGAAAGTCAAGCAGGTAAAAATTTCTATACCCCATAGACAGTTAAAGTTAACTGAAAGTAAAGTGCTTAGCAGATTGCCTGGCCCACAGCGAGACCTCTATAACTGTAGCTTGCCATCGCATGAGATGCATTCCAAAGTGCTCCTTGATCTAATTCTGGGTGGTAAAGAAAAGGACCGTCAAAATGAATGCATAATTCTCATCCTTCTAGAAGGGCTTCCTGAATGACACTGCACACAATCCCAGTCTATCATGTGTCTTCCAGCCCGACTAAAAACTGCCAGATAATGCTTTCCATCCTATCGCTTCCCAAACAGACAGGGTGGTCCACCTTCTGCCCTGAGTGGGACGTCAGGCCCTCTTCCCAGCTTTCCAGTGCTTCTAATCATCTTCCCCTGCCCACCCCGAAGGATCTCCCTCACTTCATCCCTAAAATGCACCATTTATCCTCTAACACTTCAGTTACTGTGATCTCGGGTCCATAAACTCAGAGAACTCAAAGAGAGTTTTTTCCCAGGTTTTAAGAAACTGGCCTCTTCCACAGACTTTCTGACTAACCTAGCCTCCAAAGATCATTCTGCTATTTACATATCTGAAGCATTTAGAGATTTTCCTGCACAATTTAATATTAATTGCAAATTGTCTCACAGCATTTGCTATGTGTGTTTGCCTCTCCAGAGATATTTTACTATATTTTCTGCTTCCTAGCTTTTTCCCTTCAGACTAACCCACAGAGTTCTCTGGGCAGTCTTCCTGGTCAGTTACGGTGACCGAGCCAGTCGTCCTCCAACTATCCTTGCTGTTTATTTCCCAGGCATGTTTATGCACCAGGAAGAACTCCGTTCCTTCTAACTGTGTTTCTGCTGTGTCTTAGAATTAGTGACATCTTTATTCTACAGGCAGCGTTTCTTGATTAAGGCAGCACTGTGTTGGATGGAAGGAGTTTGGGGTTTGAATCTTGGTTTTGTCACATACTGACTATATGACCTTGGGCAAGTCACTTTTCTGAGCCTCAATTTTGTTCAATATAAAAGTAATAATACTCAGCTACCGGAACAGATATAAGGACTCTAAGAGATAAGTAACATAAAGTGCCTGGCAAATAATAGGGAATAAACTTTAGATACTTCAACCCTTGAATTAATATTGTGAAAGTAAGTACAGGAAATGAAACTTTAAAACAGATCACAAAGCCCTGAAGAGATAATATCTCACACACATAATATCTCACGTGGAACTGCAGCCTGAATAACCAGCAGGAAGAAGAAAGGACATTAATTAATCACATGGGAAGTTCATCTGCTTTTTAAAGAGGAGGAATATCCCTGCTTGCCCCAGCAACAATGCACGAACAGCTGCTTGCAGCCAATGAGAATTTTGTTCTTCTCCAATGAATTTTTGTTCAAAACAACCCTTCCCAATTTCCTCCTAAAACCTAATAAAAGCAAGCCTCCTTCCCTTGCTCTTTGGATTTGCCTATGGTTCTGCTGTAGCTTGCCTGCTCCAAATTGCATCTCTCTGCTATTCCCCAATAAAACCATTTTGCTGTTATTGCTGTAAAATAACTGGCTGTTTTATTTTTAATGTTGACTATATGGAACCATATTAGTAATATCAACAGTCTATCCTTACTTCATATATACATTGACACAATCATGTACTTCTTCCTATAGATTTATGTTTACATTGGGTACCTATGCAGCCACCTAACGTCCCTCATCAAATGATTCTTTAAGAGTAATATACATACTAATCTCAGTGTTTGTGAACTTAACTAAGTGGGTTGTCATGAAACCTTTAGGAGCCAAAACATACTAGTTGTTTAGAGCTGAATAACACTGGAAATTATCTTTCAAAGTAAACACTGGTCTCTTTTTCCCTTCATATTTAAAGAAATTGAAGGCCAAAAACTAAAAAGTCTCTTGGTCAAGGATAAAATGCAGAGGTGTAGAACTATCATACACATGGCTTGCCTTCTAGTTTTTGAATTCTAGAAATGTATGCCAAGACAGCGAGGCAGTGTTTGCAAGACATCTAATGAAAATTTCCTCTAGAGCAATCACTGTTATTATTTCAAAATGAGTCTCAACTGGAATTACCTTCAAAGTTTTAAGAAGTCCCTTGGCAAACATTTGTTCTGGTTGGGTGTATTCAGACTGTGGTTGAGAAATGAGTGGTCTAAAACTGAAGCTTGCTTTAAGTAGTTTTTGAATAGAAAAGTCACAATAAAATATAGAATTCTTAGGTTTAAAAGGAAAGCCTATTTAAACCTATTTTTGGCTTTCTTTTTTGAGGACCGTCTAAATTGGTCAACCTAGGCTGCCCATTGACAAGTCTGTTTCTAGCTGCAAATATTTTCCTCTTCCCAGGGAACCAATTTAACCTTCTGAGTCAGAGTGAGATACAGGGGTTAAACTACCTCTGTGGGCAGGATGCAGAGACAGAGGAAATTCAGAACTTTATTTGACTGAGGTGACACTCTATGACATACAGGGGTGAAGACAATTTTCTACCCTCATGGATTCATCTTTGAGTACAAAAGATGTCTTAAAAAAAACACAATTCTTACTGCTGATTTTTGGAAGATGGACTCAGGGAATATTTTACTCTTTCCTCTTTAAACTCTTATTAGAAGGCTGTTGAAAAGTTCTGACTCAGCAACTTCCCAAGTTAACTAGTCCTTTAAAAAGGTTTAAATGTGACCTCAACTCTGCATGACACGGATTCATAACGTCTTCTGCTCGGAAAGCTAAACTTAACAGAAACTCAGCAAATAATGTCATATTAGTGATATTTCAGTTCAACAATGAGAGTTTCTGCCTTATGTATAAAAAAAAATCCTGAGAACGATTTTCAGGAGCTTTTTATTGTTTGATGGGACAATAAAACATGAGGTAATCACAGTAAAAGTGAGCTACCTTTTCTCCTTCTGGCAGGAAGATGTACCTCTAAATCTTTTCCTAAGTGACAAAGTGGACAAGAGCTTTCTTTCCTGTGTAGAAAGTGTCTAGTCCTTAGAAGTGGAGCAAGGGTTTCTACATGTTGTGAGAGAGGTTAAAAGTATATCTTTGGTCACCGAGTATTAACACAGTATTAGCAAACCAAGTTTCTTCCTCCACTCCTTCGCCCTGGCTCTCTAATTTAATCCACCTGTACTGAGTTTTCGCGGGAGGGTTGGGCCAGGTGGGATGCATGTATTAAATAAGCACATAAAACTCTGCAGGAATTCTCTTAAAGATGAAAACTGTTCTGAACTTATTACTTTGTTTATTTTTACAGTAATTGCCCCCTTTGTTCATAACCTATTCTAGTAGAACTTTGCCATTATAATGATCACTCTGCTGTAACACATATGTAGAGCAGATGTTAGGTATCTCGTATAATCCCCATACCTGTTCTGTGAGTGTGGTATTAATGTTTTTATATATGAGCAAAACTGAGATGCAGACAGGCCGAGTGACTTGCCCAAGGCCGTACAGTTAGCCAAGAGCAAAACCGACATTCAAACCCCAAACTCCATGATAGGAGAGTCCATGCCCCTCCCACACAATGTCCTGCTGCCTCACCTGGGCAAGGCTGGCTGTAGAATACAGACGCCGCTCGTTCTAAACAGCAGAAAAACAATTGGAAAGGAAGGTGGAAGGAATTTGGTCCTTGTTTATATTTCCACTTTGCTCCTAAACCTCTTTAATTTTCCTCACTTCTTTATTTTCCTCATCTTTATTTTCCCCATTGAATAAATGAGAAGTTCAGTTCCTGAGGTACAAAATGGTAGCAAATGTGTGAAGTCTGCTACTTATTGGAATATGGGGGAAGCTCTCGAATAGCACCTGATTCAAAAGAACACCTTCCATCACCTGCCATGGCCAGCCGCTGAAATTCCAACATTAGAGAGTCACTCCTCTGCATTAAGCGTACTTTGTCTCTGAAAGTTGTCTTCAAACAAAGCAGTTTACCACATTATTTACAACTTTTCTCAAAATTTATGTGCCCAATGTAATCAATCACAGAACACACAACTTTTGGTTGGTAATAAAGCAGCATGAAAAGTTTAAATAAGCCTTTTGCAGCCAGAGAGTAGAACAGTGCTTCTGGAATGGAAAACTGAAAGGAGCAGAACACAGGAAGGGGCGTGGTGCCACGGGGAAGGCAATCTTGGAGTACATCAGCCACTGGTTTAGGGTTGCATGAACCTGGGGGAAAGCGAGAGGGGCAGACTTTCTGGACAGATTTCAGCTTGAATGTCAGGAAGTCTTCCCTGACTCCCCACAACCAGACTGCAAGTCCCTGGTCTAAATATTTGTAAAGGCCTGCACCTCCCTTTATCAGAGCACATCTTATTTTGCTATCAGCATCTGATTCCATTACTAGACAGAAGTTCCTCGAGAGCATTCATTCACTCATTCATTCATTCAAGGAATATTTCTAGTGCCAAGGTAAAGTTCAGGAGGGAAACTATATAGATTACAGTATTCAAATGGTTGGATTCTTTTCACTTTAGAAATTCGGAGGTCCTGTGTAGCTTGAGCATAGGAAAATAACCAAATGCAAACTTCTACCTTAAGGGCCTGGGATTGAGTAGATAATATGTAGTCACTTGTCAGCAGAAGGCTGAGGACAGTTACTGGGAAAATAAAACAGGAAATAATAAATATATTTAAGAAATGTTTTTGAGATAAGAGAAAAACTTCTTAGGAATTTTAAATTTTTGTTATATTACTAAGAAAGTACTCCATAATCTCATTACTGACTCAAAAGATGTTATTAGGTTCACAATGTTCAAAGTGTGGTTCAAAGTGTAGGAGATGTTGGGAATCCAAAGAAAGTAATAAAATGCAGAAATGGAACATGTGAATGGAAGAATCATAAACTAATGGATTTTAGTGTATTGCTAAAATGCAAAAGAATACCAGGTAAGAAGCAACTTGACAATGATTATTTAGAACCAATTAATGAAAGAAAAGTTAAGTAAGAAGCAAGCAACAAAAGCACCCCATCCGGAAGATATTTTGAGAATTTGTCAGCATGCATTATAAAATCACCTCTTAGTACT
Source organism: Carollia perspicillata (assembly GCA_004027735.1). Lineage (NCBI taxonomy): Eukaryota > Metazoa > Chordata > Mammalia > Chiroptera > Phyllostomidae > Carollia > Carollia perspicillata. The sequence goes on from PVKM010005641.1 coordinate 32,672, forward strand.
GACCAGAGACATCCAGATTACCCTTGAGGAGTTTATCATCCATATGTGAAGATTTGGCTAAATATAGAACAAAACGGTGTTTCCACTTTCTACACAGCGGACAAAAATGGCTGCATTGTAAAGTGCAACTAATCCTTCATAAACTATATTAATGCCCAGATTCTGTCACATGGTCCCATAATGCCATTGCACTTAGTACTCAATGAGTAGATCATCATAACCATCAGTAAATGCAAATAGGTTTGCTCAGAGGAAAGGTCATCATATGTAGATAACAACATGTGGACCAAAGCCCTGTGACCTGCTGCAGCTCTGAACTACAGCAGGGACTTAGGCTACTCACCACTCACTATAGTGTGGAGTGTAGTAGAAAGTGGGTGTCGAGCCATAGACTCCACTGTTGGGGCAGGGGGCTTGCTGACTGGAAGAAAGGCTTGCCACAGGGTGGATTCACCTCTGAGGAGGCAGCCCTGCGCTAGTTGTTTCCTCCTCTTTTAAACAAATCCTGCAGGGGTTACAAAGATGCTTGTCAGATTTCTATTTGACTTCCTTAAATAAACCTGCAATTTCAGTCTGCTATGAACTATTGAAATTGCCATTTTCTACATCCAAAATATGGTTGAATATGGGCAATTTGATATGATTCAGCCTGAGTGTTGAATGGTCGTGCAGATTTGGTACTACAATTTAACTATGGAAGAAAGCAAGAATTCAAATATGAACACTAAATGCCGTATTTTTTTTTCCAGAAAAGCCCTATTGGGTTAAAAGAGAAGGCAAATTCCTTTTAGCTGCAATTAGTGTTTGTGGAATAGCTAATCACACAGTGCTATGAAGTGTACACAATATAGAGAAGAGATCAAGATTACCCTTGAGGAGTTTATCATCCATATGTGAAGATTTGGCTAAATATAGAACAAAACAGTGTTTCCATTTTCTACACAGCAGACAAAAATGGCTGCATTGTAAAGTGCAACTAATCCTTCATAAACTATATTAATGCCCAGAAGTATCGCTTACTGACCTTATGTTATTTGTGCACACCTGCCCCATTCTGAAACACACACGTGCAGGTGCGTGCACGTACACACCTCTAACTATATTAGATTTCTTTCCAGGACTGGCTGCATAATTTACAGGAACCTAAGAATTCCAAGATGGCAATAGGAGAGCCTTACACTGGGGCCCTTCTAAGCATGGAACCCTGTGTGGCCACCCAGGGTGCATGCCCAGGAAGCCAACCTTGCTTCTTTCTGTTTCTCAGGAATGGCAGCCTCCCCCCCACACCAGGGCTTTGGCACTTGCTATTCTCCTTGCTTGGACTGCTCTTCTCATGTCTGAGGTCTCAGCAAAAATGCTTCCTCCTTAGACAGAGCTTCCTTGACACTCCTGTCTATAAAAGCCTCCTTTGGGGGGTCACTCTATATCTTGCTTCCGTTCCAATACTTTGCTCTGCGACTTCCTTGCTAATTTATTTATTTGTTCCTTTATTGTTTTGTTTCTTCCCACTGTAAACCGACAATAGAAGTGAACTTTAATTCATTTACCTCCACTTGTTCACATGGCTCCTCAAATGTGCTTGGTACATAGTAGATGTTCACCAAATATGCTTTGATGAATCAATGAGAAGACTAGGTTAACAATGATAATAGAACATATCAATAATTATTAAGACATTAACAATTTATTAGAAAACTGAATGCAGCTATCATTTCCCCCCACAAAGCTAACAATCACGTTAGAGTAGTTATGTAACAAAAAAAAAAGGAACTGTTGCAGGAACTGTTATTACTAAAATAACTTTGGTTGTATTATCCAAAGCCTCTTGTAACATACTTGCTTAATTATATCTTTTGAATTTCAGAGTCAAAAATAACGTCTCCCTAAGTCTCTGGACTTTGCTTTTCATGGCTCAGTTGATTCTAGCTAGAGAGTGGGCACTGCGTGCAGACCACCTTTGTTGGTGGTTTCATAGTTTCTAGCTACAACGAGAAAGTAACGAAATGACTTATAAGCAGTGACTGTTGAAGACTTTCTACATATCCAATGAGATACGCAATGCAAGCTAAATAGGAGAGCATTTGCAATTTAAAATATAATTTTCCATAATGAAAATGTAAAGCAGTCGTTCCATTTTATTCAGCATGGCAGGTTAGGAATCCCCATGAAGCTATATTGAGGCAACGAGTAGATTAATAATTTAATTTGGTTTAGAACTATGCAATGGGGGCGTCGCCACCTTTTATTCTGTAGCCAGCTGCTGACCCTAATACGGATGAACCAATTCGACATCTTTATTTAATTGTGGAGTGACCTATCTAAAAACTCACCAGGAATTTTCATTTTAAACAGCACTCAACAGTCTGAAAGAATCCTAGTTATCCCCCTGGTGGAGGTGGGTGATTGGATGGACGCTCACAAAGCAGCTCAGCAAACGGGGGAAAACTGCGAGATCATCTCAGCCTGTGTTCTGTAAAAGAACATCTTAATATAATGAGCCTTTTTTCAGTCTCCCTTGGCAGAGCATCAGCCCTCTCAGATAACCCCACACAAAGCAAATACCATTTGTCTGAAGTTACATTTGCTCCTTGTTATCACAACTTATGCCACTTAATTCATTATTCAACGAATTCACTTTCTTGTTTATTAGATGCAAGGTAGCCGCTTATCCCTAAAGGCCATGTATGCAAAAGACTGCTTGTAATCCTGTCATTTCAAACCTCTCCAGGCTTTTACATTGCTTCAGGAATTAGGAGGAAAGGAGCAAACAATTTAGATTTATTCCTGATGATATTAAATCTGTACATGATAAAAGAAATAAGAAAGAAAGAAATGTTAACCTGAAATTGGCTGATTTGGTGAGTGGCTTTAGATGTTATCTTTACATGTAAAAGTTAGTACATCCACTCGCTTCCCAGAATAAATACCTTAAATTATTCTTCCTACATTAAAGAGGAATAAATCAAATGCATGTGCATTTTTTTTATGTTGGACGCCTACAAAAAAATAATATATCTTATCAACTTCATTTCAAAGATGCAGGCCAGCTCGACAATTTACATGCTGAAAACAGATATTAAGCATACTTTAAAATCTGATATCTGTTGTGTTGAGGCTTTGGGGCCCCACTCTTTAAGTATATTTAATGTTAGATTAAAACACATTGAAAACGTTTTTTAATTCTTTCAATATGGGTATTTCAAGATTCCTTTTGGTTGTCAGTAATAGGCCGTGATAAATACATTCTGAATAATACAGAACACTACAACTATTTGAACTCTTCACACAACATAATAGAATGGTCCAAGATACTTTAATTTGATTTGGTGATCTTATGCTATTAAAATCATTAAAATGTAAATGAATTGCCGCATTAAACAACTTTCACTCTGCTCTTAGCACAATTAATATTGTATAAAATTATCTGCATAATTATACACAGTATGTTTACATAAAACATCCAGGCAAAAGCTACAGATCAGAGACTGAGTGTAAAATATTTTCAGCTGTGGGCTGAAGTCTTCTAAATTTGGAAATCTAAGTGGCTTTTTAGTATTGGTGCTTTCTGTTACTGTAGACAGTTCTAAATTTCATGATTTACTTATTTAAATGCTATACTTATTTCTTAAATTCTCATAAATATATAGATATATGACATATCTAGACAATGTATTTTAAACATGCGCGCATTATTCACAAACTAACAGGCATTTGTTTTCTTCAATTAATCGACATTACGAGCTAACTATTTGAGATTCAACATTAGGTCATCAACAAAAGCCACAGAGAACATCTGAATGCAGCATAGCATATACATATATGCCTAGGACAAAAGACTTAATGTCTCTAGAAAAGTAGAAACCACTTAACAGGGGTCCCCATTTTGTGAACAGAGTCGTGACGAATAATGTGTCCAGAACTACCTGCAACTATCCTAAGGAAATACACTTGAAAACTCACATACCTACTAACTATGAGTTCTATTGCAATTACCACCATTCTTCCAAAGCATCACTCATATTAATACAGTGATGAACAAATTGATTCACTTGAATAATTAACCTTTACTACAGCATAATTACCTTAAGTAGAGATTAATGTTTTCTATTCAGCTTAAGGTATAAACCTACCAGAGAAATCACAGTCACTACATATACTACAAAAATCAATTGTTTCCTGCCACTCTGAGGAATTAATATCAACGATGAAGTTGTGCAGTATTTTTAAAAGCTTATGTTCATCTGCCTATGCCATTAAACAAAAACAGCAAAACAGAGCAAAATGAAATTAACGAAGTGGTAATAAAATACAACTTTTTGTTGATATCTTAGATATATAACTTTATTCATTATTGTACAACTCTTGGGGGTTTTTTTACATGTGGGAGATTTAAAAAGTCACCCAGTGATTTTTATAGTGCAACCGTATGCTAGATAAAGATATTTAAGCTGTCAGTATAAACTGCTTCTGTTTTCATTTTGCATTTAATTTCAATGCCAGACTCAAGGCATAAATTTTTCATCACCTGCAATGCTATGAATAAAAGATTAAAAAAAGAACTGAGAAGAAATTCTAACACATGCGGTGCATGCAGCACATTGTGCAGACACAGTATTTATAACTAGATGTTTAATTTCCATCTTTTTTTTTACGTCAGGAACATTATTATTTGAGTTAATACATTATGGAGCTAATTTCCAGCATTTAGCTTTGCAGAATTCACGTTTACCTAGTTTGGGCCAAATAGGCCATTTATTCCACTTGGAACCCGAAGTGTACACCCTAAGATTTACATGCTACTGTGTTAGCACTGTAGGATTCTATTACTCTTGTATTTCTAGAAAGGGAATATTTCAACATCATATATTTTTGTTTTATTCCATGAAATAGCACGTATATTAACCTTGCCTGAAAGTTCAAAGAACTAAGAATTACAGAAATGGTCCCACCTAAACTCAGTTCCTCATTAAGTCTGGCTTCGTGATCTCAGCCAAAAGATATAATCAATCCCGAGAGGAGAAGTTATGAGCTCAGGGTTGAGGCTTTTTTGTTTAGTACTTAGGACTGTTTTCTGTAGCACAATGTGTCTTCATTGTTACTTTATTAGCTGCCAAAGGACACAGAGACCAGAACAATTTCTAATTCTTGTCAATAAGAGTTTTAGTGAGCAAGAGATGCACAAGAGCCCTTTCTAATCTCATCAGGAGGAGCTGGGGCTTATTAGCCTTGTCACTCTCAAACTTCACTTTCTTATAGCGGTCAAAAACCTACCAGTGACTCCAGGCCTGTTGGGGACAGAAAGAGTTAGTCCCTTGGATGTTAGTGATATCTAATAATGTCTAGCTTATTGTTTGGCTCTAATTGCTCGAACTATTTTTTATGGTTAGTGAAATTAAATCTAGGGAAAGCTTTGGGAAAAAAATGGACCAAACCATGTTCAAATATATTATTATCAATGTGGTATCCAATTAGCTTAGTTGGTTAGCTGATAGCACTAATGAGACCAAGGTTAGCTGATAGTGCTAATGAGACCCAGGTCATTGGTTCAATTCCAGGGGGACCAGTTAGATTTACTTTGTTCTGTGGTCACAAATGAATACCTCATCTTATCCAGCTTGTTTTAAGTGCTATTAGTCACCAAAATAACCAAATAAGAGACTATTGATCGGTCGGTGCACATCCATCCCTCCACCTAGGCTCTAGAAGGCATCAGTATTATCTTTTTGCAAATATCTCACAAAAATTAGTATTTTCATATAAAACCTTTTTTCCCTTCTTGGTTATGACTGCAAAGCAAGCACTTTATATCTCTAAAACATTTAATGAGCTTTAATTAGCTAGACTTCATAACTTCTCTATGATGTTGGCAAGTTTAATTAAGCTTACTTTACAGATCATAAAGCTCAAAACTGAGAGGTTAAGGCACTTGTCTGAGGTCACATTAAATGTCAGGGGCATTTCTCAGATGAGAGTCCCTGTCTTCTGTATCTCATTCCATCGTGGTACCCATGAGACTGCTCTGCCTCTAGCCTGAAGTCACACTTGTATGTCACTATACTATCACATTACTGTTCATTGTGCTAGAAGACACAAGCTTAGTGAAAAGGCATGGTGACTCACGAGGTACAGATGTATCTCCCTTTAAGCAATATAAATGTGTGTAAATTTGGATTTGTAAATAGATAAATTAGAGGGTATCATGTCTCATACAGTCCATGGTATTCATGCCCTACCTTCCCAACTAGACAGTACACACAGGGACCACACTGTGTCTTAAATCTCTTTGAAGTCATATTCATAGGTATTAGTAAATATTTATTCATTACAATGACATGTGATTGAAGGGGAATAGGGGGGTATAAGACTTTATACCCTATGGGAATGGCGGAACAGGTGATGAGATAAGCTTTGTGATGTTGGGAAAAAATGGATTTTTTGTATTGAGCCTCTCTAATTATAGCAATTCCAGTTTGATATATTACATGCAGAAGCTTTATAAGAAAACCTAACACATATCCTGGATACTAAGCATCAAGAGGATCTACAGAGGTAACACACTCAAGGAAAATTTTTGCAAACAGTAGAATGCTTGAACAGCAGAGTAGAAGGGGCAGCCTGATGCAGTTACTGAAGGTGGAGACCCCACAGTGCGACCCTGTGGCATCCTGCCCCCCAGGAAGAGGGGTACTGAGGAAAGTCGTTGCTCGTTACTGTAAAGGTGAAACACTGCTGGCAGGGTGGGAGAGGAGAAGTAAACATATTTTTTATTTTTTAAAATTATTATTCATAAGATGATTTTGCATTGTACTTTTCTCATGCTTGAATCTTTAGGATGAAATCAATTTACCTGGAACATTTCAGAAATATGGGCATTTTGTGAAAGTATGCCTGTATAGATTTTTCCTCCCTGAGTTATTGACTTGGATTTGATTCTCTTAGCAAAGGATCAAGTCAAGAACTATTGGGATTATTTTATAAAATGAGGAGCTATTTTGGAAATAGGTTTTAACACCTATACGATCCGTGAAGGAAATGGGAGCCTCAGCAGCAAACTCAAGGCACAAAGTGCATGTTTCCCAGACATGGGCCAGTCTGAGTTAGTCATTTCAATACAGTCATCTCCTTCCTGTTCGTCTCTCACCATTGAACCTCTGGGTATTGGGACCTCAAAAAAAAAAAAAAACTTCTAAAACTTATAAGCTGGCCTTATAACTAACTTTTGTAGTGGTTAGGGATAATCGCTCTATTTTTTCTTATGTATGAATAGTCTGCACAAACCATTGGAAAGTATAGGTGCAAATTTCAGTATGGTCAATACAGTTCAATTTTCATCTTCTGATTTTTAAAATATTAATGAATTAGTGTTTTATACCATTTGAGCTTTGATGATAATTTGCCTCTTTAATGTATGAAAAAATGTACTGGGAACCAGTATTTCAGGGATGGTCTCTTACCACCAGATTAGTGTTTATTAACATAGGAGGCTTTCAGGGTTCATGAACTTTCTTAAAGTATATGCAAATTTGGGAGGTATATGCATATGTTGCATGTTTCTAGCAGAAAGCTTTTCTTAGAACTTCAAAGGAATTCCTGTTTCCAAAAGAAAAAAGCAATATGAATCACTACGCTAGATCTGTAGCTTGTATTCGCTTCTAAGAAATTAATATTCATCTCTGTAATAATTAAAGGTCTATTTATACAAATTTAGTTCAATGTAATTTCCTTATGAATTAGTGGGATATTTAAATCAATGAAAAATGTTATATTTTGTTTTTAACGAGGAAAAAGAAAGGAAAGGGACACATATCACAACTAAAAATTTATACTAATTATAGTGTTTCTATATTGAACATTGGGAGAGATTAACAGGGGCAGTTAGAGAAACCTCTTTCCAAGAGATATCTGAGATAAAAATAAATCCTCCTCCTAAGAGACAGGAGGTGTAGTTCTTCCTAGGAAGGAATATGCTAGGTTAGAGATCTGGGGGTCATTTACAGGTCTGTGATCTCTTTGCTATGTGCTTCTGGGAGATGTAAATGAACTATTTTTATTCATTGTCAATCAAACACATCACATCAGACACACATTATGTTTAACTAACCTGTTTTTTTTTTAAAGGAAACCTATTTTGAACCAAAACATCCCCACCACACACACAAACACAGACAAAGAGGGTGAAATGATAGAAAACTGGGTTCTCTTTAGATTTGTGCCATCAGCTCACTGAGTTCTCGAAAGCAAGTTAATCTTGCCTAAACCTTTTATTTTATTTTTCCTCCCAATTGCCTTAAACACAAAAAGTTGGATTGGAGATAAATTAAATGTTTCTTAGTCCATCTAAGCTTATTGAAGAAGAAAAAAAAGAAGAGTCTCCATTCCTATCCCAGGTCAAAGCCAACAGAATGACTCGGGAAGGGCACTGGGAATACCTGGTGTAAGGAGTGATCCACGTGACTCCGAGGGCCACGAAAGTTAAGGAAATTTGAAAGAATGCATATTGTTAGTCCTTTAAGATTTTTGGATTTTGGCTAGTTTGCATGTAGTTCCTTCCTTCTGAAGATTTCAATTGCCTAAAATCAATTTTACTTGGAGGCTGGGAGAATACATTTCCAATCATGAAGTTAATTGTTGGTGAGTAGTCAACACAGTATTCAAAGAGTTAATTCAAAATTCCATTGTCAAGAAATGTAAAGGAATGAAAGGAAACATGTGTTTGATATTAAAAATAACAACTTTCTATATCAGCCTTTAACAATCAGTACTGATTTCAAAAGGCATTGATAAGTACAGGGTCAGGATACTTTTTCAGTCATGCTCTTAGGAAATATTCATTTAATATGCTTTTCTGAACAACTGGTCCTATTTGAATCTTACCAAAAAAAAAAAAAAGCTTTTAATTCAAAAGGAGGAAGGGTATGGTATTGGTAGAAAATTGTAAAAGGTTTATGAGGGTTTTTTTTCGATTAACAAAACTGAGAGCCAAGACACCTTCTGTTTCTAATCATGTTTCTATTAACTTGGATTTTTTTCCCCAACTTGAAAATGTGGGGTGAAATCTTATACTTAGTTCTATGAAGGCATTTGTCCATATAATAATACATTACATTTGATCATTTAAAGAACAGATCTATTACCAAAAACATTATTAACTATGGGCATTTCACCTTGGATTTTGTTTTATTCTAATTAACATTACAGTACATTTAAAAAATGCATACACACATATAAAGGAGGAAAAGCAAAGAGAATGTACACACGGACTGACATACACCAATGTTTCCTAATCAACAGTAGGTGACTTCAGGTTTAGGGCACTGAAAAGTGATTGCTTAAACTAAGCTTCAAGGCAGTATCAATAGTGTGAGGAGTGACCTAACAGTGAGAAGAGAACTTCCTTAGGTTTCTACAAGGTAATGCCCAGACATACTTGCATATTTCTAGATTTTTCTTTATGCTGGAAATACTACAGAATGGCTGTATTACTACACAGCAGTGGACACTGAATGATAAGAAGAGGGCCATGCAGCATTTCGGTGCAATCTCTCACTACTCAACAGGTATCTCCATGCTGGCTGATGTGTAATACAGTTCTTTCCATTATTATGTAAGGTAAAAAGCTAATGTAATTCAACTGCCCCTTTTGTAAAGTATGTAGACTTACTTTTCCCATTTGGTTACTCTAGGGAGTAACTTTAAATTTTCTCAGGTAGCTAAGTGTATATGAACAATTTTAAAAAAGAATTCCTGCAGATAGAGATTTGACACATGGACTTTCTTGTCAATTTTATGTGCCAACTTATTTAAATTACTAAGATTGAACTAACTTTTGACCTCAGACCATTATTTTTATCTATAACAGAGAAGCATGGCTCTACTATTTCTTCACAATAATTTCGTGTGCCTCAAATTCAAGATTAGTACTTTTAGTGAATCTAAATTGATCATCTTCTCAATCCTTTGTAAGCCTGTAGGCAACTTACCAGTAAGGTGAAGCTCAGAATGCCCTCTGTCAGGATGTGAAATCACTCACGAAACACACAGTGTATTTTGCAATACTGCTATCAAACAATCACTAAAGTTTCAGAGTGACTTCAAATGTTTTCCGGAGCATTCCACATTGTTCTCTAGCAGTAATCCCATCGATGATGTATTAGCCAACTAATGACTTAATGTTTTAGACTGCTGAACAGATATGTTTGAATTTTTTGAAGTTTCTATTGTACCATAAATTATGTTTAAACACAATTTTGTGGGTAGTTCATTTATTCAAGTGACTCCAAAACCTTGGGGAAGATTAAATTAAAAGTAAAGTTTGTGTCTGCTTCATTTTTAATAGCTTTCTGGTGCCTTTATTCTATGGTAATCTAATTTACATTATCATTAATATATATCATGTAAATATATGATTACCATGCATAATTTTTCTAAGCAGTAGCACTACTATTATCTTATATTTACAATTATTTATTCATTTCAAGTCACCCAGAACAATATTAATGGGGCATGTAGTTAGATATCTTAATTTGTTCTTGTGACTTACAATTAGTTCAATATAAAGTATTTTGAAGTTTATAAAAATTATTTCTGTGTTACATGCATGTCCATATATATAAAACTCAAAGATTTTCTTTCTTTAATAATATACTATAATAAGGTTACAAGTGCATTGAAATTCATCTTGTTAGAATGGTAGTAATATATCCCACCAGGACTACTGTTCCTAGTAGCAATTTAAAATAATTATTGTGAGACTTGATGCTAGACATCAGGTTTGCAATAGAATTACAATGAGGGAAGTGTATTAGAGACAAAACATTGCTGGAAGAAAACTTCATAATGGCGCAATTTGGAACTAAGCCTCAATTTTACAGTAATAGATTCTCTTTATGATGGCACAAAGGAGTGAATGCACTTAGCAAATTTAAATCTATTATTAGTCACACTTTGTGGATAGCTGTGCGAAAAGGAGAAAAGAAATTAGCTTTTTAAGTATGTTCTTATATAAAACAGATTCCAGTAAGAACAGTCTTATATAAAATCTCCTTGTTACAGTTCAGAAGCACCGTCAGTCTTTATAACAGCAGGGAGTTGTCCAGGTTTAAAAGTCTTTCCAAAATACTTCTGGAGGTCTCTAATTTCAAATTATAAGTTTCTGAAGTCAGAATATATTCAACGTAAGTATATTTCTTATTTACAGAAATACATTACAGCACAAGAAAGACAGAGTTAATTTGGTCTCTGTCGCTTACTGTAATCTCTCTCCTTGAATGAAGAGGTGTTTGTAGTTCACGCTGGTACTATACCTGACTTTAATGTGATTTCAATTACAGTAAGAGAACTCAGCAGCATTAAGCTGGTATGATTTGTCACTCGTCCATGTAAAAGGAGTTTCAATGGGCAATTTTGCAAAGGAAACCAACAGCAAGAATTAGGTAGGCATTTTCACTCTAAAATCAAAATATTAAAATCCAAGCTCCCATTTTCAACTTAAGTAAAATGTTATATTTTTGTTTTAATTATTACCCATTTTTTCTCTCCCTTCTTAAAATAATACTGAGAACATTTTATAAGAGCACAATTAAGTTTTAAAATAACATACAACACTTTCATAATATTATTGACTGAATATATAGGGATGCAGCTGTAATCCTTAAGAATTATTAAATAAAGTTCTTATCTGAGATGATTAATATAAGTATTTATCTGTGAAAAGGAGTAGAATAACCCTGTGGAATTGGGATAGGTTAACCATATACACAAATTAATATTGGTAGGTTGATAGGATAAGAAAGCAAGGACCAACAGTAGTCACCTGTAAAATAAAGTTCTAGGCAGTCTAAACAGGGCAGGTAAAAAAAAATAGGCCAAGGGAATTATTTTTAAAAAAGCATTTTCTTGCAAATTTCCACATTTATATCTCATATTCACACTTAACATTGCTTTCCTGTGATTCTGTTTTGCTTTTGTAGCTGCCTATAGCTGCATTTGTTTAATAATTTGAGTACACTTTTATCCTGCTAGGGTCCAGTTAGTAGTTTATACATAGGCCCAGCTCTGCCAACACCAAGTTAATGTGTAAAATATACACTTTCTTTCCTTTACTTCAAAAACATCACCCTCTTCCAGGTTTTCTCCCACTTCTCAGTTTATTGTATGCTGTTATACTTCAGTACTATGTCATATTTCACCCACTGCATCCTGGGTGGTCTCATCCATTTTCATGGCTTCCATTAGCATCTATTTGCTGATGACCCAAATCTGTTGTTATACTGAACTCCAGCCCCATATACTGAGTATCTACCTCAGACATTCCATAGGTGCCTCAACCTCCATGTGCATCAAGCTAAAGTTGGCTTCTACAGTCTCCCTGAAACCAAACACTATATTCTTCCCCAGGTGTCCATCTTAGTGAACCATCTACTCAGTTGCCCAAGCTAGAAAACGTTGTCTGATCCCTGAAGATCCCTGATTCTTCCCTCTCCCATGTCCAACCAATCTCCAAGCTCAGAAGATTTTACCTCCTATTTCACAAATGTGTTCATTTCTACCTATTCCTGCTGCCACTTTCCTGGTTCAGGGCACCATCATTTCTTTATAGAATTATGCTAACAATCTCCTATTTGGTTTTACCTCACTCTGATTGGTTCATTTTCCACATTACAGAAGGAAGATCCTTCCAAACCATTTTTCAAAATTGGTAAAAGATCCTTCGCCCATTTCTAAATTGGATTGTTTGTCTTCCTGGTGTGAAGTCGTATGAGTTATTTAAATATTTTGGAGATCAAACCCTTGTCCAAGGTATCATTGACAAATATATTTTGCCATATAGCAGGTTCCCTTTTCATTTTGCTGATGTTTTCTTTAGCCATGCAGAAGCTTCTTAATTTGATAAAGTCTCATTTGTTTATTCTTTCCTTTATGTCCCTTGCTCTAGGGGACATATTGGTGAAAATATTGCTGTGTGGAATATCTGAGATTTTCCTGCCTATATTCTTCTCTAGGACTTTTATAGTGTCATGACTTATATTTAAGTCTTTTATCCATCTTGAGTTTAGTTTTGTGTACGGTGTAAGTTGGTGGTTGAGTTGCATTGTTTTGCATGTGCTTGTCCAGTTCTCCCAACACCATTTGTTGAAGAGGCTATTTTTACTCTGTTTTATGCTCCTGTTCCCTTTGTCGAATATTAATTGACCATAGAGACATGGATTTACTTCTGAGCTCTCTATTATGTTCCATTGGTCGATGTGTCTGGTCTTATGCCAGTATCAGATTGTTTTGATTGCAGTCAGACACTTCTCCAAGGAGGACATACAGAGGGCCCAGAGACCTATGAAAGGATGCTCAGCATCACTAGCCATCAGAGATATGCAAATTAAAACTACAATGAGATACCACTTCACACCCATCAGAATGGCCATCATTAAGAAATCAACAAACATGACTTCGGGCCATGATGGAGGTGTAGGTGGAAGTACTGTGTCTCCTCACACAACCAAAATTAAGGACAACAAATATTTAGAAACAAAAACACAACCAGAATACAGAAAATTGAACTACGGAAGTCCGACAACCTTTCAACCAGACCGGTAAGAGTAGCGGAGTTGGCAGTCAGCAGAGAGGGAATGCGGCAGGAAAAGGCAGTGGCTGCCAGACCCGGGAGCATAGGTGGCATGGGGCTAGCAGACCCCAGACACTGGGAGAAAAGAAGCAGAGCACGTAGGGCAGTTGGCAGACTGTGGTCACGCATTTGCGTGTAGAAAAACTAGGCAAAAATGGGCAGTGAGACAGACCGTGCAACCCAGGGCCCCAGCGATGGGAAATAAAGCCTAAAAACACCAATTGAAAAAGTGCCAGGAGAGACTCCCAGCCTCATAGGAGAGGTTGTTGGAGAGAACCACAGGGTCCTAGAATGTACATAAGCCCACCCACCCGGGAACCAGCGCCAGAAGGGCCCAGCAGAGGGGACGCAAATCCGAGAGTCAGCAGAACAAGAGCCATTGATCCATCTCTGACCCTGCTCCCACAGACAGCATCACAACCCAGCAACTGTGTTGCCCCACACTGGTGAACACCTAAGGCTCTGCCACCCATACGTAACAGGCACCACCTGACCAAAAATGGCTCAAACAGAACAGCTCAAAGCCCCAGAGCCAATACTTTTAAGCGACCAAGAGATAACCAACCTATCAGATGCATAGTTCAAAGCACTGGTTGGTGATCAGAAAGCTCACAGAACTGGTTGATTTTGGTCACAAATTAGATGAAAAAATGAAGGCTACACTAAGGAAAAATGCACAGTGAACCAATAGTGATGGGAAGAAAACTGGGACTCAAATCAATGGAGTGGACCAGAAGGAAGAAAGAAACAACCAAACAGAAAAGAAGGAAGAAACAAGAATTCAAAAAAAAAAA
>PVKM010005642.1:0-47074 GCA_004027735.1 Carollia perspicillata
GCATAAGAAGAGTGAAAGACAGAGAGAAATGAGAAGGTAAGTAACCTGTGGTAAGATGCAGATTTATGAAACTGAAACCTTATTTTTGAAGTGTTCTTCCTAATCAGGCTAGATCAAAGTGGCCATTTAAAAATCCATATGGCCAAATCTTAGAGCAAGTGGGGATGTAGATTTGGAATGGAAATATAGAATTCAGTTTCTCACATTTTTGCGATATTCCAACCTCCAAAAACATAGCTATCGGTAAGTGGTCTAGTCAGTTAACAGAGAGTTAAAGAACAAGCATTGAGGATTTTTATTAGCCAGGATTCTCCAGAAGGACAGAACAAACAGGATGTGTGTATATATGTGTGAATATATGAAGAAGTTTATTTTAAACAGCTGGCTTGGGGAATTATGGAAGTTAGTAAGCCCAAAATCTGCAGGGTAGGCTGGTCAGTTGGGGACCGAGGACAGAGTCAATGCTCCTGTTAAGTTAAAAAACCAGTAGGGTGGAGACCTAGTTAGGAACTGATGTTGTGATTCAAATCTAAAGGTTATTTGCTGATGTTCCTCTTATATAGAGAGGGTGATTTTTTTTTTAATTCGGGCCTTCAAATGATTGGATAAGGTCCACCCATATTATGGCTGGCAATCTGCCTTACCCAAGTCCACCACCTTAGATGCCAATCTCATCCAAAAACGTCTTTACAGAAATACTCAGAATGTTTGACTACACGTGAGCACCATGGCCTAGCCAAGTTAACACAGAAAATTAACCACCACAAGAGATAAAAGGGCTAAAATATAATTTCAGTACAAAGTATATGCCAATTGAAAAATAGTGTATATGTAGTTCCTTTGTCTCTAAAATGGGGGAAAATGATACTTATTTTGATAATAGTGTGTAAAAAATGATGACAATGAATGTTCATTAAACTGCAGTATCTAGAACACAGTGGTATTCAACCAATAGTAGGCTCACTAGTTGTTAATAACTTTTCATGTCCTACTTCTGTCTGAATGTACTTTTCTTTGGCCCTTTCCTGTAGTGACAACTTGGTCTCAGCCTCTTGTTAGTCTTTAGGGCATGACCCCCACTCTTTTTCCTTTCCAGCACAATGAAACGGGTCTTCCAAAGACAAATCCATTGCACTCATATCCTCTACTTTTATATGGGGCATAAAGAGCCACCACTGGACTAGTGAGACATTTTAATCTTTAAATGTAGGCTGGTTGATGCTATTTTTTTATTAAAACAGATAATACCAAAATTATCCAGATGAAAAAAAGACATTTAACCCCATAAATTATATGTTATCACATGTCAACAAGCAATGAGATATTTTAAACACTTCAGATATCTAATCTTATAAAGGTTAATGTGGAATTAGTCACTGCCATTGAAATTCCAGGAGGTAAATCTGGAAAAAAAGAGTTAAACTCTATACCAATGAGTACAGATCTATAATAAAGCAGTTAATAGCATGTGTGCCCAAATACTAAAAGAATGCAACACTTTCAATCTATTTGCAGTACAAAAATGAATCAACTAACAGGTCTGAAGCTTCCTGAATCCCAAATCCCCAACATCTGGCTCTTTTATTTCTTCTCTCGTAATGTCCCCTATGGTATTGTCAATTTAGATATTTAGTTGACCATTCTAAATAATAAAGTCCACATCTACACCTGGAGTTCCAATACCTCCTTTGACAGCACGCTACCAGTCTGCAGGGCATAATGAACATGGCCTTGTTTCTGTGATGATACATTAAGGACAAGGTAAGACCAACTGACTTCACTATCTTAACACAGATCAAAATCTCCTCCTGGATTATCTTCTCATTAACCTCACTTAAATTTTGAATCATTTTTGACACATCTTTATCCTTGTTTTCCCTTTGCTCCATCTCCATATATGTTTAACTGGGTAAAATATCTGTATCAGCTGTGACTCTTTAGCCTCTCCCTTTATTTTAATATAAATCCCCACTGCCTCTGTCAAAGAACTTAGTATACATCTCAATAAGCATGAATTGTGCTACTCAAGTCCTCTACTCCCAAACCAATGCTTCCCATATTAGGTGGCTAATAATGGATTTTTTCAGACAGACTGCTCTCTTAATCATACCCTGAATCTGCTGTCAATTTGCCTGTGAACTCAGAAGGTAGATTGGGCCTTCATTTCAGGAGGGGACCTAATCTGCTCCTTTTAGCTTCAAGTCAGTCTTTGACACTCTTTTGAACAGTGATCTTTAAATTATAGACTTGCCCAGGCTGCTGTGAGCATAGAACATGCCCTCAAATTATAAGTGTATTTGTGTTGGTGGGCAAGTGCATTTATTAGTATTAATGTATCAATTATTTTTAATTAGTTCTTAAAACTTCTCTTTCACCAATAATAAAGTCATTAGCTTCAATTTGCAAATGAAAATGATCCTGCTGTTTCCCATGCCCCATACAATAGAGCCTGTCATTATCTAACCCAGAAAAATCACTTATTATTTCCTCTAATTTAGTCCCTCTATCCTCTTTTTCTGTTAGTCTAACAACCAGCAGAAATCTTAACAATGTTTCAAAAGTTTCTAAATTGCTCCTTCAGGCCCTGCACTGATAACGGGTTGATTGTTGACCTCCTCTATTCTTTCTCCTACTTTATTTCTGTAGAGCTGAAACAGCAGAACACATATTAAACAAAAAGAAAACTGCCTTTGGAAGTCACAACAGTTTTGTGTTGAAAGCCAATAAGGAGAAACACTTTCAACCTCTGCCCCATAGATCAATTCAGACATGTGATTATAGTGTTTTCGTTTAGTGAATTTTTTTGCGTGTATACTTTAAAAGTGATTAATTTGTGAATATTATTTGAATATTTTAAATGCATTAGCAAATCATAGAAACATTTCTTTGACAGAGTACTTGGTTCACATTTGAGGCTGAAGATAGCATCACAATGTGTACCAGAAAGAAACTAAATGTGAAACCAAACTATCATGCTGCTCTGTGTAAAAGGACTCAGATTAAACTGTGAATCGATAAACAAATTAATAACTGGCTCACTTAAACATTTATTCAACAGTAAAATAAACACAAGTTATTAAGTTGTGAACCCAGCTTAATTCACAAAAATTTATCTTTAAACTCAGTTCAGAGTTACTTGGACAGTAATGACCCAGGGGTGTATGGAGAGCCTGGCCTATTTCTTTCAGACACTAAAGCCTGATTAGAATGATGAATTTCCCAGAGAGTCCATGCTAATCCAGGGTATAGATGATTTACTTTCATGCTCTAGGACATACTAGACTCTCAAGACACAACTTACCTACTACAACAGCTAGGCATAAAGGGACATGGGGTCTCAAATTGTTGCTGGAGGAAATAGGATTCTTCTACCTCATTGTTAGGTAGGATAGGTAGTCAACTAAGGCTGGGAGGAGGAGGGAGACATATCTCACCCCATGACTAGGCAGTCCTGAGCCCCAGCCCCGACCTGGGTCCAGTAAGATGGTCAGGCATTTGGAACATCACAAGTAAAGATAGTGCAGGAGGATGGGAGTCCTTGAGACTCTGTGTACTGGGAAAGGGAGACTCCATAGCAATTTTACTAATTAAGACAAAGAGCCTTTACTAGCTGAGAAAAAAATCTGTGTAGCTGCACATAATTCCCAAAGTTTAGAAGGGGAAAAAGAAGGGTTACCTACAAAATAACTAAAGTAAATAACCCCTGAATCCCAATAGTCAGTGCACTCAGATTAGCTATTTGAGTGCCCACTTGTAGTTTTGGCTAAAGTGTATAGGACAAACTTGTTAACAAACTTGCTAACAACTTTATTTCCTCTCTATATGGGGTATGTAGACTAGCTGGTGCCTGCTTGCAGCTTTGTGCTTGTACATGTTTCATAAATAAACTTGCTGTCTCATTTCCACTATAGGTGCAATCTCTCACTTGAATTCGTCTCTTGCAAGCAAAACAAGAACCAAGAAGAGGCAGAGAGCTCCCCTAACTTGGGTTTCCCAGGTAACTGTATAGCACAAAATGCATCTCAGGAATACATGCATAAGAGGGTTTAAGATATGGTGGCAAGATTTATTGGAGTGAAAACAAAGTAAGGGCTTATTTGCTGCCTCATCTATGACCAGGTAGCTTAGCTTCATCTCTTTAAAGAAGTCTAGCCTCTGGGGCCACAGGCCCACAGTTGTCCCACCAAACCCAGGAGGAGGGCCAGCTATCAGAGCTGCTGCACCATTAGGCTGGCCTCCAAGGCTCCACTAGTCCACCATAGTTTCTATTCCTATCCAGTCTGCGATTAACCTGCAATGCAGTTCGGCTGGTGCAGCTGCTGAAGAGAGAGCATAAATGCCGTGGGCCTTTGTCAGCTTGGGCTTGGGCGAGAGTAGCCTTTCTTTCAAACTATCCAGTCCCATTCCTGTATCTTCCTAGGGCTATGCTGGTGCCTCTACCCATCCAATCCTTTTCCCATGTTTCCCTACTCCCCTTTATGATTGCTATTTTGGCTTCTACTGTGCATGCCACAGCAGAAAAAATTTTCCCTCACTCTTTATCCCTCCTCCTCCCTTCCTCCTTCCATCTGGGGAAATGGGCTGGTCATTCCCTGGGGAGATTGGAAATCTGGTCTTTTCTGCCTATTTGAGGATTAGCATGCATTTGGCAGAGGATACAGCTGTTCCTGCAGTGACTGTGAAACTACCACTTCCTAGTTAATCTGGCTTAATGCCTCAATTCATTTGTACCCTTCCTTTATTAATAACTGACTACTTATTGCAACCTTATTACAATAAGATGTCATGTCTGAATACTAAAATTCCATCATTGATTTAATTAATGCATATATTGATGGCTTTTTTGTAAGGTACATTTTAAACAAAAGCAAAGGATACTTGAAAATGTTGCATTAGAGAAAATTGGAGCAGATGCTGAATATTAGAAAGGGCAATCATGATAAAAATATATTGGTTTCAGTTAGAACACACACAGAGATAAGCAAGAACTGAGAGTAAAAAAAAAGTAAGTGAGCATTTCCATGGCACTGCTCATGTTCTCCAAAGGTAGTGTTATGTTATTTATAGAACTTAATTTATCTAGGTTTCATCAAACAGATGAGGTAGGAGAGAGTGCTTGCAGTTACAAAGGAGGAATGGGCTGAGAACATTTAAAGAAGTTACCGGGGATTACACAGCATGAGAAGTGCAATGCCAGACTTGTAATCAGCTCTGTTTTGCATGCAAACTACGCTCTTTTGATGCTTAAGAGTATAAATAACAAAGAAATGGGCCAGCTGGGGAGGTCATCTATTTAATACTTTAAAAACCAGGAAACTTTTAGGAAAAAAATGATAAAAACAATAGAAAGCTTTTTGCATCTACAAATAATTTAATATACATTATTGTAGGTCACAAACTAGCCCTAGTAAAGAAAGTGGATGAAGGACTAAAGGAAGAGGCAGACCACTCTAGATTAGTAGGTGGCAGATTTAACAAACCAGGGAATTTACATAGGAGGCTCATCTTGGGCATTTGCAAGATGAGTAAATCTTCTCATTTGCCCTCCCAACTGCCCTAAAATCATACATATTTATACAGAGGCCTTGACTGCGTTCAATCACATATACCACCTAGATGGTCTCAACAGCTTACTCATTCAAGTCTGCCTTCTTGAAAATGGCTCTCAGGTGGGAAGAACTACCCTTCAAGGACAGGGCTAGGTTGAGGAGCCTCGGATTGCCCAGATCTAGCTGGTGGGCCAACCAGGGTCATGTCCTCTGGATGACTTCTTCTAACAATTACTAGAAATAGACCCATAAATTCCAGAAAAGTTTTCCTTCAGTCTTACACAATTCACTTAACTTCCTCTTCATCATCTCTTTACTTATTCAAAAATTTTGTAATTATACCTAGTTAAATATCATAAAATTAGCATTGGAGAGCCCCTGCACATATGAATATCTAGGTGCTTTATAAAACACATTGTCTTATTAAACCTTCACTGGGATACTGCAAGTTATACCATATTATCCTAGACTCTCAGAAGGTTGTCAAAATAAAGAAAATAAGTAGTAATGGAAAAAATACAATAATAAATAAATAAATCTGATGAAAACAAATATCTTTCTTCTCATTGATGGAAAGGAAAAATAAAGCAGGTGTTAATCCTCTCCCAAGTAGTTTTCAGGATCTCCTATGTCAGAGGCCAAGGGTAGTCACTACTGCCAGAAAAGTAACTACATAGCAAAGCCCAGTCATGTGTAGAGACCAAGGAATAGCCTCCTCCATTCCTGCTACAATGTCTACTTTGTCTGTTAGCTAATTCAACAAGTGGGAATGCTGCACAAAGAGACTGACAAAAGTGCACCAGATAATTGGAATCCCTGTCCACACTGTGAGGCTTTTGATAAATATGACTTGCGGGTCAGCTATGGCTTCATGTTCTGTGTCATACTGAGATGAGATAGCCATTTACACATTTTTCCTCAAATGTCCTTGTGATTCTTTGTTGGCTTTTTTTGTTTGTTTGTTTCAATTCCTTGATCATTTAGACAAAGTGTTAGATACCATTTTTGTATCAGTGTAAGTCCACAAAGCAGGATATCTCTTATACCAGGCAGAAAAGACGAAACTTCACTGGAAAAAAATTTCCCTTCTCCGCTGCCTATAAGTAAAATTGATTTCTGATTAAGACTACAATTCCACTTAATGAGCCTGAAGCTGGTGCCAATACATTGCTATCTGCAAACCAGAATCGTTTTGTTTTTCAACCTTAGTTGACTGGTGAAAGAAATATTTCTGAGGCTACCAGCATTCCAAGCTGCAAGTTCTTGTAAACCCATTTTCTTAAGGATCACAAATCTTTTGTCACAAGTTTATACAACCAGACCTTAGATTTTGCATGAACTTTACGGAGATTTTGGGGAGTGGGCAAGAATATCAACATAATGATGCATTCAGCTTTGTTAGTTTGTGGTTTATCTCTCTACTAATCTCCTTTTAATAGTCCATTATTTCATCTGCATTTACATCAATTTACCCTGCACACCAATAGAAGCTCACCCGATGAATAAACATGGGCTCTAGTACACACACAGAACTTCAAATTCAAACTTAGCTAAAACGTATACCCCCCTTTTCTTCAAAAATACATACTAAAATGTATTTCATACACATAATCCTCATTTTAGTGAATTCTTATATATTTTTCTTAAGCAATCCTTCTCTTTGGGATATTTGCAATTTGACAGTGGAACAAATTTGGATGCAAGTGCAATTACAGATATGGTGGTAACAAATAATAGGTAAATGAGGTATATCTCTAGTTATCTCCTCCTGGGGCATTCCCTCAGGTGAGGGGACTGTAACACCTTCAATAGGAAATTACCAGAAAAAGAAGGGTCAACTTTTTGTTGGGGAAGAGAATGGCAAAAGAAAATTTTTAGGCATCAGAGACCTCCAGATCCTCCCAGATTAAACTTTTTTCAGCATTTCAGGTGATATTACTTTCTTATTTATTTGAATTAATGTCTCTTTACACAAATACCAAAAAAAAAAAAAAAAGGCTAAGAATATTGCTGACAATGCAATTCAACAACAAATCCTAAATCTGATTTCTGATTATCTCCATTGCCCAGTTGTAAGAGGACAGTTATTTCAATGTATTTATATATAGTCTCTGAGTTTCAGTTTGCAACTTGAGAGGAGAATTTAAGGATTTAAGCGGGCCTATTCTTTAACTTTGCATTTCCTCAGGGAAATATTTAATATCTACCAACTGTAGAAGTAGGCCACACCAACTGTGTGTGGCCTTTGAATTCTTGCTCTTCACAATAATCTGTGGCAACAGCTGTGCAATAGTCAAGGACAACTTCTGCCACAGAATAATTGAATTGTTTCCCCTTATATGCTATGGGCTGCAAAAACATGTATCAAATTATCAACATAGTTTTCCTCCCAATTGTAAATAGGTATATTTGAGGCTTTGTTGAATAGTTTCATTTAATTAGAATTCTATGGTGACAATCAAGATGTTCTGACCTTAGTTACATAAGCAAAAAGGTAATTACTGGAAGGAAAAGCTAGAAACCAGACTGGGACATTGGCAGTTATCAATGCAGTTCAGATATGTTTGGTTCCGATACGGTCATATAGCAGGAACAGCCTGATGAGAACTTAGCTGCAAGAATCAAATGAGCTCCAAATATTTAGGTGTTTTTATTCATTTTCTTATGATTCATTTTTCAGGAAAAGAATATTTAAATGACTAAGTTAAGCTTCACATTTACTCATATATACCTGAAATAAATAGGCTGGCAAGCAACCAAAAAATCAGTCTTGATGAGCATAATGATCAGGAGCAAATACTCATAAACTTCTCAGAACATAGTCCACCAGCTCCATGTGTTTCTGAGATTTTGGGCATCAGTAAGTGCCACAGCTCCGTGGGAGAATGTCCACTAATCTAGCAACAGACTATCTGATGATTCTTTAAGATCAAGTTCTCAATCATAATGGTTAGTCACAGGTCTGTGACAACTATTGATTATATTTTTTGTGAAATGTCTATAACTCACATGTAAAGCAACTCCCAGTGCTATGGCTTTAAAGAGTGGTAGAATTCACCACTCCAAAATATACCACTTTGACATAATGGTTATTTTGAGCTAAAAGCACCAGAAAACAGGAGATGTAGGAAGAACAATTGATCTTCCCTTTTCTTCCTGGGAACAAGAGATAAAAACTGCCATGTGAAAGATGCCTTCCCTGTACCAGAAATAATAAAATGTCCTTCAATAAGTATAATAGCTGAGATAATTCTATACAGAAATTGGTAAAAGAATTCTTAGCTTACTCACATAATGTAGTTATTTTTCCATACATACCTTTGTTTACTGAACCTACTATGAACTCATTTAGGTTCTGCCACTTCTTTGGATCTTCTTTTCCTTGTGAGTACTCTCATAACACATGAGACATAAAAATGTGTATGCATTTCTCCTATTAATCTGTCTTCTTTTTAATTATCAGGCTCAACCAAAAACCCAAAGCAGGTAGAGGTAAAAATTTGCTTCTCCTATGCCTTTTAGTTTTCTAATGCTAAGTTTAATAGCAAGACACTTAGGAGTAAGAAAAAAATAAATTCAGTTCTCAAATTTGAAATTTATTAGCTATGTGATAGCTAATGTAATTATTTAGTAAATTTCTTAAACTCTCTACATCTCAGATTTCTCAGCTATAGAATAGAAATAAAAATGTGCATATCAGGTTGTTGTCAAAATAAATAAAAAGTATATATATGGGTTCAGCATAATGCCAGGCAAAAGTACAGATTAAAAATATGGTAACTTTCATTATACTGTCAATTTCCAATATATCTTCTTTAATCAGAGCTGTCCTTTTTTCTATATTTTCTACATGCTTATCAGACTTGGGGATGTATAAGATATATAATTTTAGTCCTTATAATTTCTCCTGGTAATCTTTTTCTATTAATGTTTCCCTGTGTTCATTACCTTCTTTAACTCTGTCCATAAAAAATAAAGACTTTGCCAATCTAACTCCTCTTCATTTATTTTGACAAATTGGTTCATCTTTCATCAGTTATTTTCTGACATATGTGTTATTGAATTAACTGGTGCAAAATTACAACCATCCCATTAAATCGAGGAGTGATTAAATATCCTGTTTATTGAAAGGAAAATCTGAATTTTAGTAGATGTTAAGAGTATGAGATTATCTTTGAGATATTTAGAATAATAGTGCAAGAACAAAGGTGGAAGACAGAGAAGTCAGGTTCTCAGCTCTCCAGTTATATCCCTTGAGCCATCACCACAGGAAAGATTCCTAGTTATCTCAAAGGCACATGTTTGCAAGAAGCATCACATAAACATTACATTTCAATTTCTAACTACAGGCACAGTCCTCTGCAAAGATGTGCATTAGAGGTCCTGATCACATCCAGACCTATAAAGTGTAGCCTTATTTCTCCAGGAAAATCAGAGCCAGAGATCAAAAATAATTCTAAGTTCAATAAATATAGCAGACACATAACAATAATTTTTTCACTATAGAGATAAGAACACTAAAAGTGTTGTAATACAAAACCATGAAACGTTTTCTTGCTTCCAAGAGCACTCAAACTGAAGCATTTTCCACTAAAAAAAAACTTGAAAGAGATTATTTCAAGGTCAATAAAACATGTTCCACTGTACCTTGAAAGTAAATTTGTGAAAATTATTATCCTAAAAGAAATGCGTGGTACAGACTAAAAATATAAATTGCATTCTCATGTCTACTGGTAGGGCTACATGGAAACATTTCTTTCAAATTTTCTATTCTCTCTCTCTGTCTCTGTCTCTCTCTTTCACTTTATACTTCTCTGATAGAGAACAGAGATAAACATCAATCATTAAGTGTTTTACAGAGTCATACAAAACCAGAAACTTGTATTAAAACAAACTTTTCAATTGGGGGAAATTGCTTTTGATGAAAAAGTGGAAGGAAAGATTGAACTATTGTACTTCTTAAATTTTAAATGCATTCTCTGAAAATATGAAACATTGCACTATGATAATAGAGATAATGAATCAGTTTCCATATTTATTACTTGTGTGATATTTTAAACCTCTGTTTATCTTCAAAATGGCAAAAATAAATCCTCACAGTTATATTAGTGAAATAATATGGGATAATAAACTCTGCAACATGTGTGTTGAAATGCCTAATACAGAGTAAACCTTTATAAATAACAATTAAATTGCTTTAATCATTATAAACTTTTGTAATATTATCACTTATATAATATAAAAAGGCAACATAAGCTACATTAGTTAGTTATCTCATATTTTGTACCACTTATTCAGATGAAGGTCACTGACCATCATAGAAAACTCACAGAAAACACAACAAAATCGATATACTCTATGTTAAATAGACAAGAGCTAAATATATATATTTGTTATAAATAAAGTACCATTAGGCATTATGTGGAAGCCTAGAAAATGATAGCAAGATCTCAAAAGCAAAACAAAAAAAGCTATGTTTTATAACTATAAAATTGAAATAACTTCTATTCTTATTACATTTTTAGGTTTCCTCAACGTAGGACAAATCTCATTTTCTCTAACACCTAGAGACATAGATAAAAATACAGAGCCATGCATGAAGTTTTGTATACAGTGCAATAAAGTCAGTAACTAATGCCTTGGAAAGATTACCATTATAGTCTTTTGAAGAAATAAAAATTTTAGTCCAAGAAACAATTGCTAAAAACATTAAGAGGGTTTATAAGTAGTTAGTATGTGTTATTGAAAAATTAAGAATATATAAGTAATCAGTATGTGTTATTAATACCCTTGATAAGTCGTTGAGACAATATCTTATCTGTTATTTAAAAAAAAGTTTAATTCACCTGATGTAATATATGGGACATGATGCTGTACTTTATTCCTTGCAGAGAATAGGACCACAGTTCATGAATTGGATTAATTAAATGTTTGATTGAGGTTAATATTTGTCAGTTATATCCATAATTATATCCATAAGAGCCAGGTGATGTATAATCCATAATTCTGAACCACAGCTGACAAGGCCCTGGTTGGGTGTATAGGAAGAAGTAACTTGTTTATCTGTATGACTGTCATGCACTAGGGACAAGGAACAAGGAACACAAGTTTATTAATAAGAAGGGTATAGCAAAATCACTAGGACAACTTTCCCAAAGCCTTAACTCTCAAAGAACCTGATGCTTCATGCATACTTGAGAAACAGTGCTATAAAGAAAATTTGACCACTACACGATGTCCCATCAAGGTCTCCACAAGTATGTATATTAGAGGAAGTCCACAGAAATTACAGGCAATAAAATAAAACTTTGCAAGAACTTAAAAAATTGTACTTTCAAAATTTCTGGTGTGGGGTCAATGAAAAGAAGGAATGAAATGTGTTATAATTTACCAATGAGCAAAACTGGGATTAAACAATCAAGAAAGCATACTGTAGTTCAAAGTGAAAAATCCTCAGGACATATTGAAATGTACTATGAATCTATCATGACAAAGCTCTAGAGAATGCTAAAATAGCAGTATAACATAATAAATAGCACAAATACCTCTGTTTCCTGTTCTGCCAATTACAGGGACAATTAATTATTATGCTTTTCTTTCTTCTGAGCATAGATGAGGTAGGAATTTTTCTTAGCACAGATAGTAAACAAAATAGGTTGAACATGACATTCAACATAAAATTTACTTGAAATATTCAACTAAATTATTTCTGTTTCTTTAAATCCTAACATTGTATGAGTCAATATTTTGTGTATTTTGGAAATATACAATGAATAATTCTTGCGATTCTAGTTTCTGCCCTTCTTCTGCAAATGCGATTTGAAATCCAGAGGGCTCTGTGCTAAACTTTATGATAGCCATTTCTCCAAAGATTTGACAAATTACTGAGAAACACTTTCAAAATGTTTTCAGTAATAATCATGTGCCAAGAGAATAATATCACTAAACTTTCTAAAGTAAAATAAACATTGATAAAATATTACTCTGCATGGAAAGAGTTTAGTGGCCTACAATATAGGTAAAACTTTACTGGACTTGTTATAGATGTAATATATGGGACCACAGAAAACTGTGTTTTAGCTAGCTTTATTTAAAAAGCTGTGTACTTATGAAAATCTGATTCTCAAAAAAATGATAATTAAAAGCCAAAAAAGATGATTTACCTACAATATTGTATTTAAGTTGTGAAAACAATTTTGTGCTCAAATCATAAAATGCAAAAAACAGTCATGCATTGCTTAATTACAGAGACACTAAATGTCACTCTCTTTCACTTCCACATCTTGTTCTCCTGGAAGGTCTCCAGGAGCAACATCACCTGTGGAGCAGTCATCTCCTATGATAACAATGCCGCCTTCAGGAATACCTCCTGACGGACCTGCCTGGGAGTCTTCTTAAGGAAACTGTCTCTTCAAAAATATGTCCCTAGTGGTTTTCTTTGCTTTGTTTTGTTTTATAATTTTGCTTTAAAGCACATAATACATGAACATTCCTCTATTTTAATGGAAAACTTTCAGTGCTGGGGTCCACTTTTCAGTGTTAGAGTCCATGTCTTCAACTATTTTAAGTGACATGCTGAGGTCTACATAAGCTTTTGCTAAAATCTTCATAGTGAATTTCTTTTTCTTCTTCTTCACTTTTCTGTTTGTCTTGCCTCTTCTTCAGGTATGCATTCCTGTTCCAGTTCAAAGAAGCCCTCAGTAGTCAATACCTCAAGAACTGCCTCTAGGAGCTCCTCAATGTCATCCTCATTCACATTTAGGTAAAATTTCCTTGCCATCTCAACCACAGCTTTCTTGATTTTTGCAACCTCCTCATGCTTGGCAAATCCTTTGGTGTCATAGATGAACCTCTTAAATATTTCTCCCAGATGCTCTTCTACACTCCGTGGTGACACCACCCTAATTCCAAGCAAGCAAGGTTCTTGATGCAGTTATAAATGGTGTAATCCTTCCAAAATTGCACCAATGTCTTCTCAGGGTCTTCCTTAGTTATAGCAATAGCTGGGTAAATTTCCACTTCAGGCGGTATGCCTTAAAAACTCCTATAATCCCTTGATCCTTTGGTTGGATCAAAAAGAGGTGATGTTTGGAGGGTGAAATACAACTTTGACACTGGGATGAAGATCATCGATAAAAAAAGGATATTCAGCAGCATTATTGACAATAAGCAAAATCTCTAAAGGTTTGTTATTTTTTAAACAGCACTTCTCCATTTCATTGGCGAAACAATTCAGGGGGACATCTTGGAAAGGAGCGGGATTGTCCATGACTTCTTACTGTCCCTGTGGTAAGGGCAGCGTTTGCTCGCTAATCTGCTTGAAGGCTCTGACGTTCTCTCTATGCCAGATCACAAAGGGTTTATTTTTTGTTTTCTGTTTTTGTTTGTTTTTTTCTGACTGGGTATTTTCACTTTTGGTTAAAACATCATGTTTTACTTAAAAGTTTACATAAGTATTGTTGACTGAATAATATTACAAAGCAAAAAAATCTGTAGGCCATAGATAGACTATTTTTCATTTCATTTTATTTTTAATTGAAATCATTGGGTGATGCTGGTTAATAAAATTATAAAGGTTTCAAGTGTATAATTCTATAATATATTACCTGTATATTGTATTGTGTGTCCATCTGAAGTTAAGTCTCATTCTGTCATCCTTTATCTCTCCTGTACCTTCTTCTACCTTCCCACACCTCTCTTTCCCTCCAGTAATCACCATAATGTTGTCTATGTCTATCAGTTGTTTTTTTCTTATTATTGAGTTTATTTGGGTAACACTGATTAACAAAATTACATAGGTTTCAGGAGCACAATTCCACAACACAGCAGTATTATCTAAAAGATCTTTGTATATACTATTTAGCCATAAAAAAGAAGCAAATCTTACCTTTTGCAACAATATGAATGGACTTGGAAAGTACTATGCTAAGTGAAATAAGCCAGACAGAGAAAGACAAATATCATGTGATTTTACTTGTATGTGGAATCTAATAAACAAAATAAACTAACAAACAAAACAGAAACAGACTCATAGATACAGAGAACAGACTGACAGCTGTCAGAGGAAGAGGATCGGAAAGCTGTGTTAAAAAGGCGAAGGGATTAAGCCAAAAAACCAAACAAAACAAAATAAGTGGACACAGACAGCAGTGTGGTGATTGCCAAGGGGAGGTAGAAGAGGGCAGGGGGGATAAATGGTGATGGAAGGGGACTTAAGTTGGGGTGGGGGACACAAAGGGTTTCAGTCTGTAGCCTACAGCATGGCCCCTAAACAAGACTGTTGTCCTGTCCTAAAGGACCTTGCAACCTAGCATTGTCTTGGCCTCCTTACAGACGAAAGTCCTTTCTGTCATCTGTTTCCAGAATAGAGGGTCTCATTCATATTGAATATTTTATTCCAAAGCAACCTTAAGTTTCCCCAAAATTATTCAAGCTACCTTTACATCCGAATTTACAAATACACCACTCAATTTCATATTACATAATAAACAATGATTTTTAATTGTTTATACCACCCAGACCTAGTAGTAAATTTAACAACATCATTGGGTTCAACCTTTTCTTTCAACATTGCAAACAAACTGCTTCAGCCCTGATCACACTGATGTGGAAAGGGATACACTTCTGTGTCTATTCTTCACTCCCAGTCATTAGAAGTTTCTCCATGTCTGATATAGGCCTTTTTTGAGCTCCTTTTAGTCTTATTGCTTTTAATGAATCAATATTTTAACAGCTTTCTTCACATGGTTTTTGTTCTTCAATAATGTAGCTACAGTAGAATGGGACATGCCTGCCTAATGAATAATAACCATCATTGATTTTCTGCTTGTGTAGTACTTAATCACCTTTAATTTTATTTACAGGTCAATCACTTGACATGGCCTCTTATTGGCAATATTAGCAGTGAATTTTGTACGGTTAAGGATCATGATAAACAAAACAATGTGAGATTAAATCAAACACTAAGGAAAATGATGCCATTAATAGACCAATGATGTAGAAAGCTGCTGCTGGAGTAAGACTGTATACATTTTTACAGATGTACATTTTATAAGTAGAAAAATGCACTCTAAAACAACAATGTATATAATTCAGTAAATATATAAACCAGTAACATAGTCATTTATTGTCATTATCAAACACTATGTAGTGTACATAGAGGTAAGTGCTCTACTTTTTACATGATTGGCAGTAGGTTTGTTTACACCAGCATCACCACAAACCCATGACTAATGCATTGAGCTACGACATTAAGATGGCTATGACATTAATAAGAGACAGGAAATTTCCAGCTTCATTATAATCTTAGGGGACTACCATCATATATGTCTGTGGGCATTTACTGCGTGAAAGGTCATTATGCAGTGCTTGACTGCACTGCATTGGTAATATAAGGTGATAGTGATGCATTCACAGAGCAATTTGCTAACACCTTGTTTTCTTCCTGACATCATTTTCTTTTTAAAGGTGTTTTTATTTATTGATTGTTAGAGACAGAGAAGGAAGAGGGGGAGAGAGAGAGAGAGAGAGAGTTAGAGAAATACTGATTTGCTGTTCCACGTATTTATGCATTGGTTGATTAATTCTTATATGTGCCCTGACCAAGGATTGAACCTGTGACCTTGGTGTGTCAAGACGATGCTCCAGCCAACTGAGCTAACCAGGGCCTGACATTATTTTCACTAAACCTATTCAGATTTAAATAACTAAATTTTCAATACTTGTTAGTTATCTATTGTTGTACAACAAATTACCCTAAGATAGATATTTTATTATTTCACAGTTTCTATGGGTCAAGAATCAGCCATGGCTAACCTGGATCATTTGATTCAGGTTTCTTAGAAAACTTTAATCAACATGTCAGCTGGGTCTATGGTTTCATCTGAATATTCAAGCAGGGACAATTCACTTCTAAACTCACCCACATATACATGCTCTGTATCTTTTAGGTTGTAACCTATGGTTGGTTCTATGGTTTGCAATATATTAGTGTAAGTAAGTAGTTTTAGAATAAGCACTAAACTTGGAATCAGATAAGTGGATTGTATCCCAGATCTCTAGCCCTCTCTACTCTATCAACTACGTCTTTATATGTCTTTATATCTGTTTCTGTAGTTATCAGTCTACATATCATCAATCATATATTCATGATTTTATGTTACTTATAAAAGTCAAGCCTGAAAAACCTCCCACTTTGAAACATAAGGAAAACAAAACTTTAATTGTTCTTATGGTATGCAGTCTTCTAATGTAACCCAAATGATCCACATGTTTGTGCAATTCTCTCCCTGTGACAGTGAGATGGACCCCAGTGACTGGCTTCTAATAACTAAAACATTATGAAAGGGATAGGTTGCCATTTTCAAACTTAGTACCCCATTTCTTGTCTTCTTATACTCTGTACCTTTCTCTCTCATCATTTTTCTTGCCTGTTCTGATGAAGTACACTCCCATGTTTTGAGCTAATCAATGCAGAAGTGTGTGTGACAAGAAACCGAAGCCAGTCTCTGTCCAAAAGTCATTAAGTAAGTAAAGTCTTTGTCTTATAGTTCATGAAAAAAAGAAACATGACAACACCAAATACATGAACTTGGAAGTGAAACCTTCCCCAATCTAGCCTTCAGGGAGTGCAGCCCCAATTCACTTGTGAGAGAATGCAGCCTTGTGGGAGACCATGAGCCAGACAATTCAGGTAAGCCATGCTTAAAGTCCTAACCCACAAAGACAGTGAGATAATGAATGTTTTGAGTGGCTTAGTGTTGGCATAATTTGCTATGCAACAACAGATTACTAATACATTCTTCCTACTATATTGGCTTCTGGTGAATAAAATGATGTTATTGTTTTATTTATACTATGCATTTTCTTATTTACCTTACAGGTCTACAAATTAAGACTACATGTTGGCAACAGAGAAAAAGTAGGCTGAATAGTAGTCACTGCACACAAATTCTGAAATATCAGTGAATTGAAATTGAAATCTGATTTTTTTCAGTTTGAAGACATGACTATCTGTGAAATGTTTATTGCATTGAAGATGAAACAAAGCAACTTGTGATTCTGAGTTCTGGGAAAAACAGAAACACTATTAGGTTAGCATTTGCATTTATCTCATTCAAATTCTCACATCAAGTGATAAGAAAAATGTTTCACATTTTGTATTAGTCTTTTTATAGTACTTCCTCAGCTCTTAATAGTTTTTTTTTGTTTCATAATTTTGCAATTTATTTGTTTTCATTGTCTTTAAAATTATTGAGTTTTTGAAGGTCTAATAATTGAATAATTCATTAAGATCTGCTTGAAATAATTACCACTGATTAAAAAATAAGGCTGATAAGGTTTTAATGCTTCCAATCAAGTGATAAATTTAATATGATCCAGGGATCAGAGTAAGTGGAAGTGGCTGCATTATGTATCTTCATGATGGTAAGTGTAGGTTATTTAAAGATGCTAAATAGGAAATTCCTCAGAAGGAAGGGAACTTTTCCAAATAGCTACCTCTGAAAAGGTCAGCGTTGCAACTTAAGAGTCAGCATCTTTGTCTTGGGGTCCTGAATTACAATTAGCCAAATGTCACAATTTAATTGTAGCCTTAGCTAATACTGAAAGTTGACAGTTACTCCAGGATGATAATTTGATACACACAATTGTATCCCAGCAGCAGCTGGGTAACACTTCATGTCAAGTATTCAGAACTCTGCAAGAAATGGAGACAAACAGAGGAACAAACTTGAAAACTCAAGACCTGGACCTCCACCAAGAGAGTGTAATAGTGTTAACCCAGGTTTGGGGTTCTCCTCAAGAAGGGACTTTCTCTCTCTCTCTCTCTTTCTCTCTTTCCACACACACACACACTCAAACACACACATATATATATATGAATGACAACTAGCATTATACAACAGAGTGGTTTAAAAGATGACTTGAAATATCCAACTTTCAATATATTCTTCATCATACTATGGTTAATTCAAATGCAACCAAATCTTTCAGGTCTAAAGTCAAATCATGAACATGAAGTATATTATGCCATTCTTCCAAAGTAACAACATCAAAACACTAAGGGAAAAAAAGGAAGGAAGAATGTTTAATTGACTTTATTCAAAATGCCATTAGCAATCTTTGAAGAAAATTTTTCATTGTGAAATCTTAATAATATGTATTATAGTAAATTTCAGTTTATGGAGAATTAATAAATATATTTTATTATTTGACCCTGGTAATCACATTGCAAATAATGTAAAAAAGGCTATTACATTTTATTGTCATTTAAAAATAAAATAAAATAATTCAGAGAAGTTACAAGATTTATTAAAGAGACTATAATGAGAAAACAGGAGCGCTAATGTTTATGGCCAGTCTAACTCCAGTTGCTTCTTTGGTAATTAAAAAAAAATCATTGTGTTGTAAACACACATTGTACGTGTGAATGTTTATGTGCAGGTATATCTTTGCATCCAATACATTGTGTCATAGGACTTCCATTTCTTTTTTTGCTAGGATTTTGTTGTTATTATTTGTGTTCTTTTTGGAACAGGTAAATGGATGTGTCCATATGGATTTTGTTGACTTATTTGAGCTGATGTAATAAACACCTATCTTGGCAATAATATAAGAAACTATAGCCCTTTCCCCTAAAAACTACTTTTTTTTACTTGAAACCTATGTGAAAACAAGTCTCATTAAGCAAAATATGTATTTCATCTCCTCATTTACAAAAACGTATACTTTTGTTTTAATTTTAAAAAATTTGTAAATCCTAAACATCCTAAAGCAACTATTTTAGAGAGATTTATA
Source organism: Carollia perspicillata (assembly GCA_004027735.1). NCBI lineage: Eukaryota > Metazoa > Chordata > Mammalia > Chiroptera > Phyllostomidae > Carollia > Carollia perspicillata. Next base: position 19,347 of record PVKM010005642.1, read on the forward strand.
GAACCATGAAATTAGGAAATGTGATCTGAGATTATTTTGTTTTCTTTTTTATTAGATATATTTTTACTAAACTAAGAATATAAATGCCAGATGCCTGGTGAAACCCTTCCCATGATTAAGAAAAAAAAATTTAAAGATTTTATTTATTTATTTTTAGAGAGAGGGGAAAGGAGGGAGAAAGAGGGGGAGTGAAACATTAATGTGTGGTTACCTCTAGCACACCCATTTCTGGGGCTGTGGCCTGGGGCAACCCAGGCATGTGCCCTGATTGGGAATTCAACCAGCAACACTTTGCTTCACAGGCCTGTGCTCAACCCACAGAGCTACACCAGCCACGGAGTGATGCTATAAACTAAATATTTGTGTCACCCTCAAATTCATATGTTAAATCCTAATGCCCAGTGTGATGGTATGTGGAGATGGGCCCTAGGGATGTTATTAGGTTGGGAGGGTAGAGCCATCACAAATGAGATTAATACCCTTACAAAATTAATGCTAGGGAGCTTCTTCACTCCCATTCTGCCACCCGAGAAAACAGCAGAAAAATGGCTATCCTTGCGCCTGGAAGAGGGAATCTCGACAGACACCAAATCTGTTAACACTTTCATCTTGGACTCCTCAGCCTCCATAACTGTGAGAAGTAAATTGCTGTTGTTGATAAGCTACCCATCTGTGCAATTCTGTTATAGCAACCTGAGTGGACTAAGATACATGGCAAGCAAAACACTCATGGTGGTGGGGATGTAGTATATTTGCATGCACATGTTTTAGGTGAGAACTAAAGAGAGCCGTGCTGCTCAAGACCATAGGCTGCAGGACTAAGCTTGTGAGTTATTGAGGATAAGGATTCAAAAAATAGTTATGCACAGCCCCAAGAAATAACCTATACCATAACAAATTCACTTAAAATTACCCCTTAAAATCTAAGCTGTCCTTTTCACTGAAACAAAAAGGAATGGCTTGTATGCCTTATCTTTCCTGAAAAATGATTTGCTTTCCTCTCATTACTCCTCAAATGGGGGCAAAAAGAAGCAGGAAACATAATGACCCCCACCCCACCCTGAGAGAAAAGGGCTGTCTCTAACAACAGAGGTACCTTTCAAAGTGCTCTGAGAAATTCTAACAATAAATGCCCTAAGAAAGGAGGCATTTTGTGTTTAAATGCAGGCCAGATCAGCATTATGCTAACTCATTAAAGCAAAGAGAAAAGATTTGGCAGATGCAAGTATTGACGTCCAGTTAAACAAGTCATTAGGTAGTCGGGTCATGTTTTGAAAAATAGTTTTTGCTCCTTCTCCTCTTATTTTAATGCACAAATCAAGGTATGTATTTTACTCGTAAGTCAGTATGAAAGACAGGTTGTTCACCTTACTAGAGATTTTATTGAGGGGAAGGACACTTGTGCAGCCATGTAACAATACACTTGTTATTGGGCTACTATTAAAGAATTATATCTTATACTGTCCTGCAAATCATTACAAATCATCACCCAAATCAAACACTGTGATGGGGGTGAAATGTTCTTTGTCCATAGAAGAGCTGTCCAGCAATATTAATATTAAAATTTTTAAATAAATTGTGGCTCATGATCTGGATTGCAGAAATATCTTTTGCTAAGTAAAAAGTATTATTAAAGGAACACAAACATAATAGTGAAGCAAAGTTAGAGTTCAGTGCCAATAAAGGCCATGTAGGACTACATTTTAAAGGTTAATTAAATTAGGCTTAGAGAAAAAAGAGCACCGTTTCCCTGTTGAGTCCAAGAAAAAAGAGCTATCATCTGAAAGACATGATTTGGAAGAGGAAAGACAGATACAATAGTTAAGAAAAAATTAATCTACCTAATGGCTATCTTGAAAAGTTAGACATAGAAAGAAGAACCTTGAAGTTGATATTGTCCTTGATTCATAGTCACTGGAGCACAAAAGTCATAGAACTAATGTAGCCTCACAGATACTTAGGATTCTGCCAGGTGGTGTTCAATACTAATTAAAGGTCTTACAATGACAGGGTCACAGTTGTAAAACAGACCTTGGTTTCCAAAGAAGACAAGAAGCAGACATTTCCAGCTGGGTATTGAAGGAACTCTGCAGACATTACTGGTCAGGAGTACATAGGAAAGGAAGATAAGTCTTTCCTCCCTTGCTTCGTTTTGAATCCTAATGACTTCCCATTGTCAGCTTTGGCCAGAAATAAGATTGGGGGGGGGTAACAAAATGAGAATCAATAAAAAATATGAATCATAAATTCAGAAATCTTTTAAAATATAATTTCTTAGGATTAAATAAATGGGGTCAAGTTTTGAACCGCTAAGTACAGGTTCTTCAGTCCAGCACTGGTGACCTTCATATGAACTCTGGCCTCCAGTCCCTGCTTGGTCTTTGAAGTTGCCAAAGTAGCTATAAAAATTAAATGAACAGGGGAATTAACTGTCAAACAGAAGAATATGCTTCTCTTTCCTTTGCTCAATAGAAGGTAATATCAACTGGTCCAGCCATTAAACTCATGTTTTTCAGAAGGTTATAAGACATGCACCAATTTCTAGATGGGATTTTAGAAACACTAAAGATTTTGTCTGACAATTGACCAAGACTTAATGCTGGTTCTGAATTTTTATTATAATTGCTATTTTAGTACAAAAATCAAATGATTGAAAGTTGTCTTTTTTGTATGCCCAAAGATTGTTTATTCTTTTTTTAATTTTTTAAAATACAGTTTATTGATTATGCTACCACAGTTGTCCCATTTCCCCCCTTCATTCCCCTCCACTCTGCACACCCTGTCCCACCCACATTCCCACCCTTTAGTTCATGTCCATGTGTCATACATATAAGTTCTTTGGCTTCTACATTTCCCATACTATTCTTACCCTCCCCCTGTCTATTTTCTACCTACCATCCATGCTACTTATTCTCTGTACCTTTTCCCCCTCTCTCTTCCTCTTCCATACTCCCCTGTTGCTATCCCTCCATGTGATCTCCATTTCTTTTTGGTCTGATCCTGTTCTAGTTGTTTGCTTAGTTCGTTTTGTTTTAGGTGTGGTTGTTAATAATTTTGAGTTTGCTGTCATTTTACTGTACATGTTTTTTATCTTCTTTTTCATAGATAAGTCCCTTTAACATTTCATAAAATTAGGGCTTGGCGATGATGAACTCCTTGAACTTGACCTTACCTGAGAAGCACTTTATCTGCCCTTTCATTCTAAATGAAAGCTTTGCTGGATAGAGCAACCTTAGATGTAAGTCCTTGTGTTTCATGACTTGGAATACTTCTTTCCAGCCCCTTCTTGCCTGTAAGGTCTCTTTTGAGGAATCAGCTGACAGTCTGATGGGAAGTCTTTTGTAGGTTACTGTCTCCTTATCTCTTGCTGCTTCTAGAATTCTCTCCTTCATTTTAATCTTGGCTAATGTAATTATGATGTGCCTTGGTGTGTTCCTCCTTGGGTCCACCTTCTATGGGAGTCTCTGAGCTTCCTGGACTTTCTGGGAGTCTATTTCCTTTGCCAGATTGGGGAAGTTCTCCTTTATTATTTGTTCAAATAAGTTTTCCACTTGTTGCTCTTCCCCTTCCCCTTCTGGTACCCCTATAATTCGGATGTTGGAACATTTAAAGATGTCCTGGAGGTTCCTAAGCCTCTCCTCATTTTTTTGAATTCTTGTTTCTTCATTCTTTTCTGTTTGGTTGTTTCTTTTCTCCTTCTAGTCCACTCCATTGATTTGAGTCCCAGTTTTCTTCCCATCATTATTGGTTCCCTGTGTATTTTCCTTCATTTCACTTAGCGTAGCCTTCATTTTTTTCATCTAATTTGCAACCAAATTCAACCAATTCTGTGAGCATCCTAATCACCAGTGCTTTGAACTGCACATCTGATAGGTTGTCTATCTCTTGGTTGCTTAGCCATATTATTTCTGGAGCTTTGATCTATTCTTCCGTTTTGGCCATTTTTGTGTGTGTCTTGTTGTGCATGTTACGTACTGAAGGGTGGAGTCTTAGGTGTTCACCAGGGCAGGGTGACCCAGACTCTGGGTTGTGACCCTATATGTGGGAGCGGGTTCGAGAGGGAACAGTGATGCTTGCGCTGCTTTCTGTCCAACCTCAGTCCCTTCTGCCACTTCTCCCAAACAAACCGGGACTTTCTGGTGCCGGTTCCCCAAGTGGGTGGGCTTGTGTACATTCTAGGACCCTGTGGGTCTCTCCAATGAACTCTCCGTGAGGCTGGGAGTCTTTCCCTGTGTCTCAATCCCCTCAGGTGTTTCCAGTTGGTGTTTTGATGCTTTATTTCTGGCCCTGGAACCCTGGGTTGTGCAGTCTGTCTTGCTCCCCAGTTATCTGCTCACAAATGTAGGACTGCCACCCAGTCAGCCAGCTGACTTACGCACTGTGCCTCACTTCACAATTGCCATCTCCCTGGGTTTGCCCATTGCTGGCATCTGCCAGCTGCCACCTGCACGCCCAGGGTCCGCCCTCTGTTGTCTTGGGCATCCGGAGTGCCTCGTGTGCCAGGTGCCACTGCTTCTTTTGCTGCAACCCCTCTCCGCTCAGCCGCCTGACTCCACTCTGCCTACTGGTCTGAATGAATGTGTCTGTTTCAGCTCCTGGGCTGTTCGACTTCCATAGGGTTTAATTTTCTGTCCGTTCTGGTTGTTATTTCATTTCTCAATTTTTGTTGTGCTTATTTTGATTGTGTGAGGAAGCACAGTATGTCTACCTATACCTCCATCTTGGCCAGAAGCGAAAGTTGTCTTTTAATGATATAAAGATATACAGATGTGTATAGAAGTAATATTATATCAATCAATCATGATTCATTAGTCTGTTAGTATTTTTGAGTTAATCATATTTGTTAACAAATTATTTAGATACTAGAAGATGTACAGAGAACCTTAAGAAAATTGCATTAGACAGCTAAGATCTGATTTCAGTATTTGGTAAAAATGTTCAGAAAATGTCCAGAATACCTGAGCATAAGGAAACCTTGAAAACAAGAACATATTGAATAAAAAGCTAATCTTGATCTAAACAACAACTTTCCTAACATTTCAGTCACTTTTTTATCTGTATTAAATACCTTATTTTGATTTCTTTAGAAGATGGGATAGATAATAAAACCATCAATTATATTGTTTTAGATTTAATAGCTTTTTTAAAATGGTGAAGGAGTTGGAGATTTAGGGTGTTTTGTTATGTATCATGTTGGCTAAAAAGTCCATTTAGTTTTTTCAGTAAAATAAAAGGCACATTTTTCATTTTCACCAATAACTTTATTGGTTTAAATATTTTGAGTGTGTTGGCTCTCTCCTGCATGGTGTAATATTGATTGTTCTCAATTAATGTCTCAATTTCATTGCTATCAACTTCAACTGGTTTACCCAACTATAGAGCATCATCCAGCAAGAAATCTCCAGTATAAAACTTTACAAACAAGTTTTGACATATTTGATCAGTCACAGCACCTTCTCCATATACTGCATAAATTTTTTGCATTTTCAGTTGCATTTTTACCTTTCTGGAAATAGTAAACCATAATATGCCAAAAATGTTGCATATTTTCTTCTGTCTTTAATATTAAAATGCTTACACAGAAATTCACTAATTTTGATTTTTTAATGCATGCTGATAGAATGGCTGTCACAGTACAATATAAAAATTGTTTCAAATGAATTTCAAGACAACTAAGTGCTACTAGAGTTATCTTACAGAAAAAAAATTGAACTTTTTGGCCAACCAATATATATTTGTTTCTGGAGGGTTCTCTATCATATGATTATGATTCAGTAAATTCTAAAAATGGAGGATCATACTAAAACAGAGTTTTAAGACTTCTTGTGAACATACATTTTCTCTGTTAATACACTTGAAGGAGATTCTAATACCCTTGAATGGTCTAGTTATTTGAAAATTTTGTCCATTATAAATTTACTTGTTATAATAAAATGACATCGTATTTTCTTTGTATTTAATCAATTGGTCCAAAGACTGTGGCAGCAGGTAGATGAAAGATATGTAATCTTTCTTCCAAATACTAGAACTTAGACAAAATAAAAATACATTTCCCGATGAATCTTTTTTAATCACTAAAACCTTTTTTTCTATATATGGTATTGATTTCATTTCCACTGCAATTACTTTCACTGGACACATTCCAGTTTGTTAATGTAGCTGTTTAAAAATGTGATTTTCAGAACTAAGCTAAATAGCAAAAGATATAGAGTCATAGGAACACAGTTTTGTATTTTTATTCTCCCTCTACTTGAGTGCTGTGCTTCCTTTCATTCGGCCTAATTATATCAGACTGCAGACTTGCAACATCACATATTTACTCAAATGGTCATACATCTGCAACCGCATATATTTCTGTATATTATTGAACTTAGTATAGTCATTATATAATTGGTTTATTTAATAAATATAGGGCTCATTATTTTTCCCACTAAATTTCTACTTTGATGATATGGTCCATTATTCTAATCTGCTCATTTTCTTCAGGATTCTACTTACCATCAAAGTTATTAACAAAGTGTCTCACCTTTCTCTTAGCCAAAGATTTGGCAAACTCAAAGAACAAGTTAATGGTTTGGACTGAGACAGAATAAAAATTCAATTAAATCTTCATCTCTTATTATGTGTCCTGAACCTTTGAGAGTCAACTTCTTTATATGTAAAATATAAACTAGAGTCATCAAATTCTTGTAAAGGTTAAGATTAATTAAATATGTAAAGTATTTATAACAATATACTTGTATAAATGATGACAAATATTTAAATAGCCATTGCTATCATAACCATTATTGTTTCCACCCAAGTCTCTAGTAAAATTAAACATAAATTTAAACTGTAATATTATAGTCAATTAATCTATTCACACAAGGGCCAAGTTGTTTCACCTAAATTCAGTTTATTAATCACTCATAAATATACATAACACCCAATTACTCTACTTTTATGTCATTTCACATGAAAGTATGCCAACTAAAGTGAAATTTCTTAGTGATAAATATACTGAATAACCATTTTTTAAAAGTCAAACAACTACTTAGGTGCCTGTAATTTTGCCTACGAATCACATTTTCGTCCCACCCATCTCTGAAGCCTGTTGGCAGCTCTGTTTCTGTTGTGTGGACTCAGGCCTCTGTTTCTGCGGTGCTTCTCAGGCCAGCTGTTTGTTTGGTAGATGTGGTGTCATTGTCCCTTGGATTTTGTCCTACTGAGTTAGCTAGTCCAGGAAAGAGCCAGAATTAAATTTTAGACTCCTCCATCCAGGTGTATGGAAGTAATTTCAATGCTTTAGTTATTTAATTTTCAAGATAACATTGACCAATACATTCTGTATGTAATCTTAGCCAATTATTGTTTCTCCACTGGCAAGTGAAATAATCCTTTGTGACTCATTTCCTATCTTTGTTGCAGGACACAGCTCTTTATAAATATTATTTGTTTAAAAATGAATTAATTAAATATATATATATATATTTTTCACAATTCTCCTATAGACCATGTGCAGGTTAATAAATAGAATCTCACCAGTTTTTTTAAAACAGATTCTTCCATAACTACATCTATCTGTCTTGTCTTATTAGATAAACATTATTTATAACTTAATGTTATGTGTTTATTCATGATAAACATGTTATTTACTTTTATTACTTGGAAACATTTAATTGAATAATTTATGCATAAAATGTCTATAGTATTTCAGTTAATATTTACATATGATAACATTCGCACTTGTTAGACTTTTTTTTTGGAGTTTAGACAAATCACTTCGGTTATGTAACAACCTTGACATCAAAATTTAGAATGATAATCCCGTCTCCAGCATAGTCACTCTAGCTCTCTTGGATTTAAGTTCTCTGCATACACCCAGCCCATGAGAAACACAATATATTCACTGTCACTATATTTTCAATTTTTGAAAAATGCCACGTAAATAGATTCATTCAGTAGTAAGCTTGGAGGCTGTATTTTTTTCCCTTAGCATAAAGTGTAGGAGATTCATCCATGTTTCCTACTACAGTTTTTTGATGAATTTTGAAATCAAGTAAAGTGACTTGTCCAACTTTATTGTTTATTGTCAAAATGGTTTTGTCATTTTAGTCTCTTTACAAATTTGTATAAATTTTAGAAGTAGGTTTTTACTTCAGTTAAAAAATATTTCTGGGATTTTGTCTGAGATTGCTTTGAACTAATAAATCTTTTCAGCCAAACTGATATCTTAACAATATTGAGGTAATCAATTTATGAATTTATCTCTTCATTTATTTATGTCTCCTTTGATTTTATTTAAAATACTGTCTTTGCATATATTTTGCCACTTATGCTTAAGTATTTTAAGTATTTAGTGCAAACAATAATGGTCCTATTAATCTGATTTCAATTTCTGATAATTTATTGTGACATACAGAAATACAATTACATCTTGAATATTGAACTTGTGTTCTATAGTCTTGAAGTACTCACTTGGTAGTTCTCATATAGTTTTATAGATACATTGGGAATTTTCTTTGTACACTATTATGCCATCTACCAATAGAAAAATTTTCTCTTTTTTCCTAATCTTTATATTTTCATTTTGTTTTCTTAACTTATGTACTTATAAGACTGATACTATGATGTTGAAAAGGCATGATAAGTGACACATTTGCATTTTACCAATTTGCGGGGCAAAATTCAGCCTTTTACTATTATTCAAAATACAAAATGTAGGTTTTTTTTTTTGTGTGTGTGTGTGTAGATGTTCTTCAGATTGAGGACACTCCCTTATATTCCTATTTTACTGAGAGTTTTAATATAAATTTGTCTTAAATTTTGCCATTTGTTTATTTTCATCTATTGACTTGATCATATACTTTTCTTGTTTAAACTATTGATAGAGAAAATTGATAGAGAAAATTACCTGAACTGTTTTACTTTATTTTTGTTAAATTCATTGGGATAAAAATGGGTAGTGAAATTACCCAGGTTCCAGGTGTACAAATCTGTAGAGCATCATTTGTGTATTGTCCTGTGTGTTCTCCACCACAAGTCAAGTCTCCTTCCATTACAGTTTATTCCCTTATATCCTTCTCTACTTCACACCATCCCCCTTTCCCTCTGGTAATCACCATACTGTTGACTATATCTATGAGTATTTTATTTTATTTTATTTTTTCGCTTAATCCCTTCACCTTTGTCACCCAGACCGCCAACTCCCCTCTCTCTGACCACTGTCAGTTGTTCATTGTCTATGAGACTGTTTCTATTTTGTTTTGTTAGTTTATTTTGTTCATTAGATTTCACATAGAAGCAAAATCATATGGTATGTGTCTTTCTCTGAGTGGCTTATTTCACTTAGCATAGTACTCTCTGGGTACATCCATGCTGTCGCAAAAATTAAGATTTCCTTCTTTATTTATGGCTGAGTAGTATCTATTGTTCTTTATCCACTCACCTACTGATGAGCCCTTTGGTTGCATCCAAATCAAATGCTGCACTGAACATAGGAGTGCAAATACTCTTTTAAATTAGTGTTCTGAGTTTCTTCGGATATTTCCCAGAAGTGGAATTACTGAGTCAAAAGGCAGTTTCGGTTTTAATTTTTTGAAGAAATTCCACCCTGTTTTTCACAATGGCTGTACCAATCTTCATTCTCACCAACAGTGCACATGGGTTCCTTTTTATCTACATCCTCGTTAACACTTTTTTTTTGTTGATTTATAGATGGCAGCCAAATAAATTTAACCAAAGAAGTAAAAATCCTGTATATGTACTTGAAAAAATATAAGACATTAAAGAAAAAAAATCAAAGAACATACAAATAAGTAGAAACATATACCATGTTTGTGGATAGGAAGCATTAATATCATTAAAATGACCATACTACCCAAAGCAACACATAGATTAAACTTAATGCCTGTCAAGATATCAATGGGATATTTCACAGAACTACAGAAAATATTCCAAAAATTGGCATGGAACCACAAAAGACATGAATAGCTATAGCAATCTTGAAAAAGAAAAATATTGGAGAAATCACACTACCTGATATCACAAGGTCATAGTATTCAGAACAACATTGCGCTTACATAAAAACAGACATATAGATCAATGGAACAGAATAGAGACCCCAGAAATAAACCCCTCTATCTATGGTCAATTAATATTTAACAAAAGAGGTAAGAACAATAAATGGCATAAAGATAGTCTATTTAATAAATAGAGGTGGGAACATTGAAAAGATACATACAAAAAATGAAAATAAACCATGTCCTTACACCATACACAAAAATAACTTCAGCATGTATTAAAGACTTAAATATTAAACTCAAAACCAGAAAAATCCTAGAAGAAAATATATGCAGTAAAATTTCCAACATGTTCTGTAGCAATATATTTCCTGATATGTCTCCTTGGGCAAGGGAAACAAAATATTTATACAAACAAATGAACACCATCAAACAAAAAAAGTTTTTACACAGCAAAGAAAATCATCAACCAAATGAAAAGACAACCCACTGAATGGGAGAACATAGTCACCAGTGATACAGCTGATAAGAAGATAATATCCAAAGTTTATTAAAAACTAAGAAAACTCAATGCCAAAAATCCCCAAATAATGTAATTGAAAATAGGATAAGGACCTGATGCTTTATCATGATCACTTGTATATTGTTGGGCACTTGGGTTGCTTCCATTTCTTGGTTATTATAAATAATGCTGCAATGAAAAGGGATATGAATATGCTCTTTCAAATTAATTTTTGATTTATTTGGATATATGCCCCAAAGTGGAAACGCTGGGCCATAAATTAATTCCACTTTTAATTTCTGACTGCTCCACACTGCTTTTTATAGTGGTTGGACAAATCTGCCTTCCCACCAACAGAGCACTTGGATTCCATTCTCTCCACATCCTCACCAGCACTTGTTTGCTGATTTACTGATGATAACCATTCTGAAAGGTTTGGCATGTTCCCTCATTAAAAGCCAGAATCAGTCTAACAGGTAGAGAGAGGACACTGACAGACTGATAGAGAGGAGTGGATTTGGAAAACTGTGTAAAAAAGGTAAAGGTATTAAGACGTAAAAAATGGCAGTTACAGAATAGTCATGGAGAAGTAAAATAAAGCATCAAGAATATAGTCAATGATGTCATGGTAACTCTGTATGGGGCCAGGTGGGTTCTTAAAGTGCCAGGAGGACCATTCTGTACACAATTGCCTAACTGCTATGCTGCACATCTGAAACTGATACAGAATAATATTGAATGTGATCTGTAAATTTAAAATTAAAAATATTTTAAAATAAGAGTACTATTTCAAAACTTTCCCTTTTTTAGACCATTTTTATTTCCTTGTTTTTTTCTGCATATCTTTAATAACATTTTATTTACATTTATGATTTTAGTATGTTTTCTCTATCTCCTGAGTTAAATCACTTCTCATTTATTTATTTTTCTTTATATTTATTTTCAGGGATTTTGATTTTTTAATAACCGCTAGTCATTTTTTAGGGTATTTGATTTAGTTTGGATTATTGTTTTACATTTTTCTGTAGACTTTACAAAATATTTTAATCAACAGTAAATGTTTTATTTTTGTTTCTGATTATTTATAGTAGTTTTGTATAGACATACTATATTTTTCTTTTTCCATCATTTCATGAATAAAATCCCTCTTTTGTCCTCTGCTGTAAACTTTGATGTCTTCTCTTACTTTATGTCTGGCATTAACCGTAGTAAAAAAACGTAAAGTATATAAACCAGCTATTTACTACATTTTCTCTTTTGTTTTTTATTTTGTAATCCAATCATATTTTTAGACTTATCTACAAAGCGTGCCATCTCCTTCTTTATATATCTGATTTCCTCCAGAAACAATGTGTCTTGCCATCACAATTCTAATGGTGTTCACTTCAGAAATAGAAAAATTAATCCTAAAATTCGCATGAAATAACAAATGACCTCAAGGAGCTAAAGCGATATTAAGCATGAAGAAGAAAGATGGAGCACCATACTTCCTAATTTCCAAATATAATACATAATGATAGTAATAAAAACAATGTGGTACTCACATAAAGACAGACCTAGAGACCAAAAGAGCAGAGCAGAGAGCCCAGACAAAACAATCCACACATCTATGGTCAAGTGATCTTCAACAACACTGCCAAGAACACACAACAGAGAAAGTTTTTTTCTATAACGATGTCAGGAACCAGATGTCCATATGGAGAAGAACAAATCGGACTCTTATACTTTATAAAAAATAAACTCAAATGAGTCAAAGATATAAACATAAGACCTGAAACCATAAAACTACTAGAAGAAAGAAAGAAGAAAAGCTTTTCTTTTCTTTTTTCTTTCTTTCTTTCTTTTTTTTTTTTTGCAATGTATGGTTGCCTCTGTGCCTTCCCTGCTGGGAACTGGCCTGCAACCCAGGCATGTGCCCTGACTGGGAATCGAACCCAGGTCCTTTGGTTCACAGGCCCGTGCTCAATCCACTGAGCTACACCAGCCAGGGAAGGAAAAGCTTTTTGACATTGTTCTAGACATTGATTTTTTTATTGATAGTTAAAGCATGAAAAATACCAGCAACAACAGCAAACATAAACAAGTGGGATTGCATAAAACTAAATGGCTTCAGAAAAAACAAAATAAATAATCAACAAAGTAAAAATGAAACCTACGGAATGGGAGAAATATTTGCAAAATATGTGTCTGATAATGAGTTAATAGGGACATACAAGGAACATATATACTTCAATATTAAACAATATGAAACCTATATCCAAAATTAAAACACCAGTGAAGGTTTTAATACACATATCTCCACAAAAAAACATGAAAGTGATCTCCAGTTGCATGAAAAATATGTGGTGAAGAATGTTAACTAGATTTATTGTGGTGATGATTTTGTCATACATACAAATTACTATGCTGCACATCTGAAAATAAGTCAATTATGTTTAAATAAAATTTCTTTCATTTTCTAGTATCATTTTTTTAAAATCTGAATGTAATTACTGTTCCAAGACAGTGCTCAATAGTATTTAGGTTTTATTTTAGGTTCTTTGAACTACCTTAGTATTTGTAAATGTGAGAATTCACATTCTAATAAGTGAAAAGCTAAAATTTGACATTCCACAAATTTGCTTAATATTAATGTAACTATATAACATTTTATATGCAATACATGGGCAAAAATATTACAGTGTTTGGCCTTTATAAATAGCTTACAGATAACCAAAATTGTCCTTTATTTATCTGTCTTAACCTACGAAATATTGCACCAACAGACCCCTTTCCAATAGCTTTTTAATTTATAAACAGATGATTTCTCTCCTTAGAACAATGTGAAAAAATTACCTAATGTTCCCACACTGGGGAAAAAAAAAAACTAACACAGGATTATCAAATTCTAAAGTTTCAGCAGATGTAACATCAGAAATAGGATACGGGCAACTTCCACTTAAGTTTTTTACTAAGTAGCATTATAAGAATTTACAGTGTTGACCAAAAGAATAAAAGGTTTCACATTAAACATAGTTTTAATGGGTTTCAAATTCTGTGACAGTTTTTAGTCCAATTGTTTCCATTATCAATTTTAAAAACTAACACTGTCACACACAAAAAAACAAAGGGTCCACAACACATTATCCTTACTTTTGATTTTATGACTTGTAAATATTAATCAATCTTTTGCTATTAAATTTAAATGGCCAATTGAAACAAACAGTTATGAGACTTTTTTTCACCACTGATTAAGTTTGAGGTGGCAGGTATGGGGAATAATAGTCATTTAGCCTTCTTAGCACCTGGGAAGACTAGCTGCCTTCTTGTCCACTGCTTTGATGATACCCATGGCAACTGTGTGTCTCATGTTACAAACAGCAAAATGGCCTAGAAGGCGATAGTCAGAGAAACACTTAGCACACACAGGCTTGCCAGGAATCATATCAATAATGACAGCATCACCAGATTTCAGAATCTTTGGGCCATCTCCCAGGGTTTTTTTTCCCAGAATGATAATCAATCTCTTCTCTAGCTCAGTAACTTTACAAGCAATGTGAGCTGGCTGATAATCCAGCACAGGTGCAATTCCAGCACCAATTTGGCCTGATGGTTCAGAATAATCGCCTGAGCTGTGAAGCCAGCTGCTTTCATTGGTGAGTCATTTTTGCTGTCACCAGCTATATTGCTAAAATGAACATCTTTGACAGACACATTTTGACATAGAAGCTCCCGGTGTCCCCAGGAAGAACTTCACTCAAAGCCCCATGAACTCTACATCAGTTGTAATGTGGACTTGAGAAAAGATGATCACCATGCTGGGTTTTAGAATACTTGTCTCCACTCAGTCAATAGGCACAATACAAATATTACCGATTTTGCGACATCCAGGAGGGGCAGATGCAAGCACTTGTTAATTGGACAAGCTGCTGGCAGGTGGGAATCCAGAGCTTTAAACAGTGTGGTTCTATTGGCATTGACACCTTTATAAGTGTATTTCCAGCTCTTGAAGCAAAGCATGTTAGCACTTGGCCCAACCATGTGGTCACCACTCCAACCAGAAATCGGGACAAGAGCTATTGTGTCAGGGTTGTAGCCAATTTTTTAATGTAGGTGTTGACTTGTTTAACAACTTTCTTACATCTCTTCTGGCTGTAGGGCAGCTCGGTGGAATCCACTTTGCTAACAACAACAATTAATTGTTGCACAACCAGTGTGTAAGCCAGAAGGGCATCCTGATCCGTCTGCCTGTTCTTTGAAATACTAACGTCAAATTCAGCAACACTATCAGCAAAATCAGTACAGCACAGTCAGCCTGAGATGTACGTGTAGTCATGTTTTTGATGAAGTTTCTGGGTCTGGTGGCATTGCAGACGGTCACAAATTTGCTGGTCTTGCATTTCCACAGGGAGATATCAACAGTGATGTCATGCTCACATTCAGCTTACAGTTTATCTAAGTACTGGAAAGAACTCCCCCCCACCTCAGTAATGTTCTTCTCAAATGTTTCGATGGTTCTGTTTTGCAGTCCTATCACATTTGTAGATTGGAAGACTAGTAGTGATGACTTGCCAGAATCTACATGTCCAATGACAATGAGGTTGATACTACACTTCTTTTCCTATTTTGGCTTAGATTTAGTGGTAGTTTGCATGACACCTGTGTTCTGGTGGCAAACTCCTTGTAAAAGTCGATGCAACTGTTTAAAAAGAAATCAGAACTGTGTGAGGTGATGGATATGTCGAGTATCTTAATTGTGGGGATTGTTTCACAATGTGCACATATCTCAAAACATTAAGTAGTATACCTTGAATACATATAATTTTTATTTGTAAATTATACATCAATAAAACTGAGAAAAAAAACTGCTTCAGTATTTATATGGCAATGCAGTGGGCAAAAATACCAACACAATCTTCAATATGAACATATATCATCACTGTATTTTAGTTTAAAAGTGCAGTAATGAAGCATTAATACAGATACAGAAAAGAATAGAGGCAACGGATTTAAACATGAACATTTTTCTAATTTACAATAGAGATGAAAATGTTTTCAACAATGTAAGAATAGGTTTTTCATGAAGGAGTGCTTTTCCAAATGGAAACGAGTATGCATCTTCATTATTTTTACCTTGCTTTACACAACATAAAATTTTCATATGTGTTGTAGATCTAAATGTAAAACTAAAACAGTTAAAAGTCTATATAATAAAATGTAAAATTATTTTATAATCATCTTAATAAAATTAAAGTAGGTAATGGTTTCTTAACTAAAACTAAAAAATCTGTACAATTATACATTAAAGAAGAAGTTTATATTGTTAGACAACATCAAAATTATGAACTTCTTTTTATTAAGATGACATTAAGATTATCTGAAGATAAGAGTGAAGATATTTGCAAAATATATCTCCTAACCACTGTTTCACAAAAATCAATATATCTATTAGAAAAAAAATACAATTCACAAGGAAGGACCCATGGACAATGATGACAGGGATGGTAGAGGATTGAATGTGGGAGGTGGGGGCAGGCTGGGGAAAGTAGTGGAGGGAAGTGGGGAAAACTGTAATTGCACAACAATAAAAAAAGAAGACACAGAGCCTTAAGTAACTTTCACGGAGAACATAGATTTGCATCATGCGTGCTTGCAGTCCTTGTACAGTCAGTTTCACAAATGTTCTGGTGTTCGGAAAGATTAATCCTGCTGTTTCTGGCTTCAGTGTTCTGTATATAAATATTAGGCTAATTTTTAAAAACTATTCAAGTCTTGTATAAGTCTTTAGACAGTTTGTTCTATTGCTCACTAAGAAAAAAATACATATGTTAAAGTAAGAAACCTGGTACTTTTGTTTTTTCCTTTCTACATTTTGAGGCTAGATTATTGAGTGCTCTTTTAGAACAATTATATAATCATAGTTTTTGAACCTTTTTATCACAGGAATTATTGATTTTTTAAAATTAAGTAATTATGTTTGTCTTACATTTTAATTTGCCTTTTATTAAATAGCTATACCAACTTTTCAATTCAAATTTGCCTAGTAGTTTACTTACATCTTTTATGATCATTTTAAGTATACTTTATTGATTATACTATTACAGTTGTCCCATTTTTCTCCCCTTTATCTCCTTATACCTGCACCTCCTTCCCTCTAGTATTCCCCTCCTTAGTTCATGTCCATGGATCATACATGTAAGTTCTTTGTCTTCTCCATTTCTAGACTATTCTTAACCTCCCCCTGTCTATTTTGTGCCTACCAATTATGCTTCTTATTCCCTGTACCTTTTCCCCCTATTCTCCCTATCTCTGTCCCACTGATAACCCTCCATGTGATCTCCATTTCTATGATTCTGTTCCTGTTCTAGTAGTTTGCTAGTTTTTGTTTTTGTTTTTTAGGTTCAGTTGTTGATAGTTAAGTGTTGTCATTTTACTGTTTATAGTTTTGATCTTCTTTTTCTTAGATAAGTCTCTTTAACCTTTCATGTAATAAGGGTTTGGTGATGATAAATTCCTTTAGCTTTACCTTGTCTGAGAAGCACTTTATCTGCTCTTCCATTCTAAATGATAACTTCTCTGGATAGAGTCATCTTGGATATGTAGGTCCTTGCTTTTCCTCACTTTGAATACTTCTTGCCATTCTTTTCTTGCCTGTAAAATTTCTTTTGAGAAATCAGCTGACAGTCTCATGGGAACTCCTTTGTAGGTAACTGTCTCCTTTTCTCTTTCTGCTTTTAATGAATCATTTTGATAATTTATTATCTAGGTGTCTCTTATAAACAGCATAGTTTTGATTATATTTCTAGTCCATGGCCAAATTCTTGAAAGAATTTAATCAATTTTAATTACAAAAATTAATGTTATTTATGGACTTATTTTTCACTTTACTTTTTTAAATCTGTTTTCCTCTCCCTTTTAGATTTTCACTAACATTTGAATTTATTGTTTATTCTTTCAGTTTTCATCCCTCTACTAGTATGAAAGTATACTTTTTCTTTCCATCATACGTTATGTACTCTAGATACAAAAGGCACACAACATATCATTCTAAATTTAATCAATGTATTTTACCTCATCCTAGGTAATGCAAAGGCATTATAACACTTCATCTTCATTCTTCCATATCAAAGATTACATGCTAATTTTTGTGTACTTTATTTTTTAATTTAAACTCCATAAACTACTTTTATTGTTTTCTGCAGTTAACATGCATTTAGTGTTGCTTGTGTATATTTAACATATTTTGTGTTTTTTCTTTTTTCTTAATACTTAAATCCCCTAGTATCACAACATTTAAAATATTCTTAGGAGAGTATATGATCCTAAAATTGACATCACAGGTAGCATGCGATGTCAAATTTTTGCAGGAAATGTCATTATATCGCTTTCATTTTGAAAGACACCTTCGCTGGTTGCACTGATGCTGGCTGACAGTTGCTCTCTCAGCCCGTTGCCATTGCCACGTTGCTGTCTCCTGACATTCACCGTGACAGCAGAGAAGCAGTCTGCCAAATCATTACCCCTTTTAAGGCGAAATTTCAGTCTTACAGTTTATAAAATATATGTCAGCTCTTTGGCGTTTTTCATTATTACCATGATACACATTTTATTTTATTTTTCCTGCTTGTAATTTTTGCGAGTATTTGGGTTTCTTAATCTTTTACAATTTCTTTCATTGATCACTCAACAGTTCCACAAAGTCTCAGAATTCTGCCTTTAAATATTTTCTTTGGTACATTCTTCTATTCCTTCTGAAACTTCAGCCAGTGAAAAACAGTTGATCAAGGTATGTAGCCCATAATGATAGTGAAAAAGCAAGCCTTCTTCATTATTTATATGTAATGTTATCGCTTTTCATTGCATTTTTAAGGAAACTGTTAGAATCTAGTAGCTTCAAGAGAGGGATCACTTGTTATTTACCATTGTGTTTCTTATAGTATCTACCACTAAAAAAGGTATCTGGTAATTTTTAAAATTAATTAACTTATTTTTCTAATGGAAATAACAATGGAGACCAGTATCAAAACACCCTTAGCTGTGTCAGTGAGTGATACGATGTTGAAAGAGAGCTTTGAAACATCGTGTCCCCCTCCTAGTTTACTAAGATCTTCTGTCCTGTTGATAATTATTGAGGAAAGTTATTCTCTAGATATATTAAAACACAATAACTGTAAAATACCTGAAGGCTGTGTAGCATTGATGGACACATTGAGACCACCACTTGAGATGAAGATATCTGTTCCCAATATACAGTATGTTTTAATTATTGTGAATATTCCAAGTAAATGGAATTATGGAGTCAGGAAAAAGTAAAAGATCCTTTAAGTTGGGAAAAAACAATCTGTTTAACTGTAGTGAATTTAGAGACTCTAGTAAGAATGTATTGTCCTTGACATATAATAAAAGAAACTTACCTCTTTTTCTTAGATTAATAAAAGGTAAAAATCTGGATACAGTCAAGAAATTTGATTCTATCTCTGATTCTTTCTTTGATTATCTTACATTGAGGAGGCTGGTTTAACTCTCCAAACCAGTTTACTCATCAAAATCAAATTAGTTGAGTGGAATGATCTTTGTAGCAGATGCCAGAGGGGAATATGTTGTGCAATATGACAAGGCCCAAAAGTAACAGGTATTAATTGAAACATTTACTAAGTTGATAAAGAATGCACTTGTGATAGTGTCCTGATTTTTCTGATAAACTTTCTTCATCTGCAAAATGAAAATGATGCATAAAAAGATGATGCATCTGCAAAATGAAGATGATGCATAAAAAATGCACTTGGGATAATTTGCATAGTTAGGTTACTTCAGGAGATGCTTGCATTTTTACTTAGTTTCAATGGAAATGCACAAACCACAGTACATGGTAATGGATAACAACTCATAAGTAGTTAGTTTGTCCATGTCAGGTTAGCCAACACAGATGCACAACTAGCTTTTATAATACACTGACCTGCCTAGAATTTTGTGACATGTGAACAACCTGGAGGATTATTTAACCAGGGCCCAACCTTGCAATGGAAGATTCTCATATAACAAAACAGATTTGTTTCTCTTTCTTCAACAAACACAAACACACACAGATGCATGCATATGCACAGTCAAGATATGTAGAAATCATATTTATTTCAATTTGATAGTTAATTTGCTGTGGAAACTCCATTTTGCATATACCGCTGTAATGTGAGTCTTTAATTGTATAGTAACCCAGAGAGGTAAGTCATTATTGGGTATCTCCATCAAATAAAACCATTATCTTCTTCCAATTGTCCAATATTGAAATACCAGAAGCTATGCAAACTTTATAATGTCATGGATTCCTTACTTATAAATCAGGAATATGATACTTTTTCCTCATTGATGAGCTGAGGAGTATATGTTAGTGACTGGTGTTCATGATTAACTTCATTTTTTGTTTGGTTTGATTTCACTTTGTTTTTAATTAAATTACTTTAGGGAAGTAAAAATGACTTACATTGCATTCTATGATATTTATAAGATTATAAAGTATTTGTCTTAAGGGAATTTTTTGATACTTTTACAGGTAAACTGTAAGAGGAACAATGGAAAGAACAACAAAAATATCTACACATGGAATCTACAATTAAGAATTGGTGGTTCAGATGGACTTCTACCTGCTCATATATCCCAGTGCTATCTATTTTGACTTTTTCTTTTTCCTCTATTCCTCCCCCATCTCTTTCACCATTTCTTCTGGCTCATGCTCTCCTCCACCTCCCCTTTTCCTATCTTCTCCTTCTTCTTCTCTTTTTCTGTCTCTGTCTCTTGTCTCTTCCTCTCTCTTATGTTTGTCATTAGATAAAATATGAAGGAAACCTAAGTGAAGCAGAATCCATTGATGATGCAACGTTTCATTTGACTGCAAGGCTAACTGGGGAATAGTGTCCCAGTATAGTCAATGGCTTATGGATGTGTTGGGTTAAAAGGTACTGTAAGATATGCATTGTACATCACAACCTAGAATACAAAATCTGAAAAAAAAATTACTAAAGTCTCCATACTAATGGTATATGTAGTACACTCATGTTCTACTTGATTTCAATCTACTTCATTTTTAAGTTTTTATAATACTCGTGTTGCCAGAATTTATTGCATTTATTTTTTGACAATCTACTAATGTGACCTACACTTTAAAAAATCTCTCATTGAGATATTAATTGTCATAAGCTTTAGTAATAATTATGCATCTGTATTTGGTCCTATCTAATCAATGTCATTTGTTTATAATAATCAACCAGAGCTAAAAATAAGACTCAGAATTGATAATTTTGGTTAATTAGCCTCTAGCTAAACTGTTCCATAAAATTAGAAATTAATTAAGTGGAAGTTAAGTAGAAAATGTCCACTTTTATTTATTTATTTTAATTTTCATCTATAATTTATGCTTTGAAAGAATTTTAAAAATAATTTGAAACATTGCTATTTTTCTGGGATTAGGCTTTTCCACATTTAAAAAAATTATTGTTCAGTTACAGTTGTCCCACCATTTTCTGTATTTGGGTAAAGTGTGGATTCCATTGTTTAAAGTATTTTAAAAGTGGAAAGCTAATCAGGGTCTATCCTTTGCCAGTTTTTTTTTTTTTAACCGTTTAGTGAGAAAGGTAAGCTCAGGTTTATTAACTCTCAATGATATTCATTCTAATGTTTTTCTGCTAGTGTGTGTCTAGAGTGAGCATTCACATTCTATGTAATATACAGCATTTAATTTAATTTTAATTATTTTATAATACGATGATGTTTTCCTATTGGTTAAAAAATTGGAAAGTACATTTTTTTTGTAATACACAATTCCTCAAAGGAATTCAAACTTCTATGGCCCAAAGGCATCAGAAAAATTTTGCTTCATTAGTGTAGAAAAATTAGCCCTTGACTAATAGCTGCTTAGATCTCTCTGAAAATAAGCTTAAAAGCAAGACTTGAAAATATGAACTGTTTCCAGTAATTGGAAAACCTGAAGGAGAGGAGTGGCAGGCACAGAGGACTTTTAAAAATGATGACCCACATTTTTTCCAATTTGATGAAAAGTATCAACTCAAAGATCCAAGAAATTCAATGAACCAAACTCTGAGCATGAGAAACAAAAGAAAAGTGCACGAAGGAACATCATAATCAAATTACTCAAAACCCATGATAAATAGGTTATCCTAAAAGTTGACGAATAAGACACATTACATGCAAGGGAACAAAGATAATAATGAAAGAAGACTTCTGGTCATAAAAATGGTAAGCTTGAAGATAGTTGAGCAACATCTTTAAAGTACCAGAAAAATAAAACTATCAACTTAGAATTTAATTCCCAGTAAAAACAACATTCAAAAGGAAAAGTGAAATAAATAATCTCTCTGAAATATAACACCTGATAGAATATTTCACTGCTGCACTCCTGGAAAGTTAAAAGTGTTCTTTCATGCAGAAAGAGAATACCCAGTGTAAACCTGGAAGTCTACAAATTACTAATTACAGAGGAGATACTAAATACATATATAAAAAAGAGATCTTTTCTCACTTAAACTATCTCCTTTAATGGTAATTGATAATTCTAACAAAACTGATGCCTTTTCTGAGTTTTCTGAATGCTTCATATTTTTCATTGGGATAATAGTACAAGGGTGCTCAAATTTCTCAATTCTCATAGAACTATACACTAAAATCTGTACAATAATTTGTATAAATCATACCTTAAAGTATCTGATAAATGAAAAAATATTTTGTCATAATTTGAATTCTTCAGATTATTGAAAAGAATGAAGTTACACATTTTTCATGTGTTTACAGCTCATTCGTTTTTTAAATTTTTATGGTTTTAATTATTTGAATCTCTTTCCTTTGTTTCATGAAATGTTCCCAAATGGGGGAAAAGTTGTAAATTGTTTAACTACTGTAATAATATGTTAAGTCCAGAGTGGAGAATCAGTCAACAATGACAGAATCTTATGCACATACTATAGACTGTCAGACTATGCCAGTGACTATTATTAAAATATGTGCCTATTTAGATATGTTTAATTGATTGGTTTATTATTGCTCCCAATCAATCTGTTTTCAATTTAAGGTAGAAATAGCATTATTTGGTGTCTAAGCTAATGCATTTATTGTCTTGTCTCTAAATTATGCATATTATGTTCATTAAAAGCCCAGAGCAGAAATACTCAGAATGTAGCAGTAAAAATTTATATAATGTGAAAGGAAGAATGAAGTCTGGTTTTAAAGTCTATTAGATTGTGCACAGGACAATGGAATGTATTTATAGAAGATCCTTATGTGAGTGATTTTTTAAAAAGAGTCTATTAAAGAATTTAGTGCCTTTTATCCTGAAAACTGCAGACTCCTCAGAATTCTAATTCATTCGTGTGGGAATGCAACATTTTTGTTTTCAACACAGTGTAATTATTTCAATCAATCCAAATAGAATTACTCAAATATCATTATTTAAATGAATGTTACTTAATGAAAAGAGACTGGGATTTGATTCTAAGTCTCACCATGAGGGTCAATTATTTTTTATGAAAATTGTTGTATATCTCCTCAATTCCTTAACATTGATGCTTTTTATTTCTAGATTGTGGAAAAGACATAGAGATTGTAATTGCATTTAAATATCTACTAAGTTACAACTGTTTATTAAAAATACAACATGTTATGTATGAGTCATGTTTAGCCTAGCTAAACATTCTCAGAGACACAGTGCCTTTTTATTAAGGACTGTCAGCTGAGCTATTCCATAACTGTCAAACACACTCTTATTAAGAAACCTCAGCAACCTTGTTCCTTTCGCCACATTCAGCATATTGACATTTCCTTTTAAATCGGGAATGACAAGCCAAGAGTAGATGTGGCAGTTATCTGAGGGATGTCTTTAATGGCATCTTGGTGTAGTGAACTCCCACTTCTCCGGTTAAAAAGTTACTGAATTTCCACCTCATTTTAAATGCTACCCTATTTTAAGAATCACACTCATCTTTCACCTTGAATTTTTTTCTTTATCTTTAAATCACTCTCGTTTAAAAAAAAAATATATATATTATTTTTTCCATTGCCATTTAGTCCCCTTATAGCCCTCCCCACCCCTGCCCTGGAATCACCACAATTTTGTCCATGTCCATGAGTTCTTTTTCCTTTTTGTTCAATCCCTCCACCACCTACCCTACTCCAGCTTAGCTGTCATCCTGCTCTCGATCTATGAGTCTGTCTCTATTTTGTTTGCTAGTTCAGTTTGCTCATCAGATTTCACATATAAGTGAAATCATATGGTATTTGTCTTTCTCTGACTGGTGTATTTCACCTAGCATAATGTCCTCCAGGCCCATCCATACTATCTCAAAGGGTAAAACTTATTCTTTTTTACAGCTGAACAGTGTTCCATTGTGTAAATGTCCCATTGTTTTATCCACTTGTCTACTTATGGACACTTGGTATTAGACAGTGGAAGCAAGCACATACAATTGACTAAAAATTGTTTATTCAATAAGTTGTATTGAGAAAATTAGACAGATACTTGCAGAAAAATGAAACTAGACCACCTGCTTATACCATATAAAAATACATTCAAAATGGATTAAAGACTTATATGTTAGGCCTGAAACCATAAATCACTCTTCTTAACTAGTGCATAATTTAAACCTATGTAAACACATGAATGTGGGAAGGGAATCAAACTAATATTTACATTTTTGACCACTCTTTTTTTATTGTGGTTTTCCATGATTGATTATTCTCCCTTTCCCCCTTGTCCCTCCTGTAATCACCACACTGTTGTCCATGTCTATGAGTCCTTTCTATTTTTTGTTTGATCCCTTCACCCCTGAAGACTCCCCAACAGCTGTTATCTGCTCTCTGAGTCTGTCTATTTTGCTTGCCGGTTCAGTTTGTTTATTAGATTCTGCATATGAGTAAAATCATATGGAATTTGCTTTCTCTGACTGGTTCATTTCACGTAGCATAATGTTCTTCAGGTCCACCCGTGGTGTCACAAAGGGTAAAATTTTCTTCTTTTTTATTTATTTTTCCCATATGACATGTGCTCTTTTTCTCTTTAGACCTGGGTTACAGGTCACTGTGGTTCCTGGACCAGCTTCATTAATATCACATGAGAAGTAGATAAGAATGCAAATATTTAAACCCAATACACATCTAATAAATAAGAAAATATGAAGGTGGGACTGAGAAATCTGTATTTTAACAATATGAGAAACACTGCTCTCAGCATACAACATTGATGTGTTCTTTTTCTCATATAAGATACTTCTTTAACTTCCCTCAAACTTTAAGATAATACCTTTCGCTTTCCCAGGCTTTAAAATACAAATTATTTAAATATTTTAAGCTTTAGGATGGGGTAAAGATTAGCCTGGTTTTCTTGATTCCAAATCCAACATTCTCAGGGAAAAATCTTAAGTGGCAGAATGTGGGACATGTTCCTTTCCTGTTCCTGGATTACTTAACTATGTTGAATGGGGAGTGCTTTCCATTATACACTAATTTTCCTCTCTACAGCCATATGAGTTGTGCAGGAGAAGGAAGAAATACCAATTACTAGAATAAAGGGGCATTTGGGCATATAATTAAAGAGTGTCTGATTCAATATTCATTAAATTCGAGAATCTCTATATATCTTAGAAGTATTTTTCACCCTCTACTGAAACCAAAGTACCTTGTAAATACCTTTTCATAATGCAGTAACATTTCTCTGATATATATTTTGATGTAGCTCCTAATTTTGCCACATGAAAGGATAAATCAGCAGTCATTTCTGGACATTATTACACCATTTGCTGATCTTAACAATATTATATGGGGAGTTGACTTTCTCATAATTCAGATCAAAACTATTCCAGGTGACTTGGAAAACACTCTCCACCAAAGTTAATACTTCATCATTAAGATTCCCAATGAATGGCATCATTCTGTTTCTGGTAGCCGAATCTTTCAGAAACTTAGGACATTTGTTTTTGACCAAGTTGAAGAATATTTGAGGGGTATGTATCATGGATTCATTTCACACCAGCATATTGATTCCATTTAACATCTTAGGTCTGCAATGTTTCCTTATATCAAGGATACAATATAAGGATTTAGGTACTAAATGGAACATTAGAAATGTGGTGATCAGTGAAAATCTTCTTGTGTCATGAATAATGGTAAGATATTTTCTTGATCCACTGATTTATTGGATTTTAATACAGGCTGATATTTGCTGTTCTTCCAAATTTCTTTACTTATCATAAGACTTGAGATCATTCATATGACTTACCATTTCTTTAACATTAATTCCTGCCCTACTCTCTTCAACAATATTACTTTAAGAATATGCAGGAGATTCTTGCCAGGAAAATAGAGATAAAAACTTTATTTTTTTTATTTTATTTCAGGAACTTCCTAAGATACCCACCAATTTTTTTTAAAGCACCAAACTACAGTTTATGACAAAGACACTTTTAATCCATTTAATGTAAATTCTCACTTTTCCCTGGCCAGTGTGGCTCAATTGGCTAAGCATCATCCCAGGAACCAAGAGTTCATAGGTTTGATTCCCAGTCAGGGTACACATGATGGGGTTGTGGTTTTGGTCCTGGTTAGGGCATGTGCAAGAGGCAACAGATCAGTATTTCTCCACCCCCCCTTCCTCTGAAATCAATAAGCATGTTTTTGGGTGAGGATAAAAAAAATCCTTGCCTTAGTCTATCCACAAATACTGAATTATCAGAGCCTGATCATTTCCCACTTATAACTAAGGCTGTGCACTGAAAGAACCACTTTAACCTGACATTAAAATCTCAGTAAATATCCTGATTTTGCCCCATTTTTGATAAATAACTATGACCCTATTAAGTTGCCATTCTTTTTTACATTAAGAAGAAGTAAATAAAAAATTGTCTTATCAACAGGTTATTTTGGTGAAGTTTGGGAAAGCCAGCACTTGACAATCTATATAATGTGTCAAGATTGTACATTTATGTACACTACAATCAGATGTACAGAACAAATACAGTGCCTACAGGTAGTTTTGTCCTCAATATGAGAAAACAGAAGCTAACTAACATGGCTTTACTCAGTTCTGTATGAGGTTATGAAATAGATGTGTCACTCCTATGACATCCATTTTGAACCCTGACTAGGAATCCAGAAATTACCTCCCTCCTACCTGGCCTCAGCCCTCAAATCGCTAACTTCCAAGTATCATCTTAGGGTGGACAGAAACATAATTCATTCCCAACAAAAAGAATAGTACATATGGGGCTTCTATTCTTCCCAATCTAACACCACTGCCAAGATCCCATTACCCAGAGTCCTTGGTCTCTTCCCAGAGACAGGTGTAACCTAACTGTGAGTAAGGAATGAGAAAGGGAGTATTTATATTATAAAGCATAGGATTTTAGTTTATCAGGAAGTCCACGTCTCCACCCTATACCTCTGAAAAATTCCACTCCTCACGTGCCCCCTCTCTGTGTAAGTCTGGGAATCTGGCTGGATCCTCTCTCCTGCTCAGCCCCCTACATCTAAAGTCTCTTGGCAATTGTAGTGCTCCTTATTAAGCAGCTGTTATCCACCCCCTACTCTGCCTCATCCTTGTCTCTGGATCCCTACTAAGCCCAGAGCTGTAGGCTTTCCTTTATTCCTGCTGCCCTTGATTCAACTCTACAGTGCAGCACAGGGAGTTTGTTAAAATCACAATCATATCCTCTCCCTCTCCCACCTAAACTGCTCAACTGCCTCACAGTACCTCAGCGCAGAGTCCAGCCAATACTGCCTTTTCTCTTCCTCTTAGCCCTGACACATCCCTGCCTGGATACCTTCTCTCAGATTGTCACAGAGCCAGCTCCACTTTCTCCATTAGTTGTGACTTGGAAGGGCCCTAAAAATATGATTCAGTGAATCTAATAGGACTGCCAGTAATTATGGTAGGCAGAAAAAATAGACTCCCTCCCCAAAATGCCCAGATCTTAATTCTGAAACCATAAATATGTTACTTAACATGGCAAAGAGAAATTGGTTGCAGATAGAATTTAAGATGCGCTAAACAACTGACCTTAATATGGAGATTATCCTGGAAGACCTGGGGTGTCAATGTAATCACAATGGTCCATGGCAGCGATAGAGAGAGGCAAAAGAAGTCAAAGTGATATATACAGTATGTGAGAAGGACTTGACCTGGCTATGGAGGCTTTGAAGAAGAAGAGAGAAGAAAAGGAATGTTGCCCTCTCTTCTTAGAATAGAGAGGAAA